>MU223601.1:1500117-1511983 GCA_018584345.1 Thuja plicata | reverse complement strand
TATATATATATATATATATATATATATCATGTGTACATATCTTTCAACATAACATAAATAGACATAATTTAACATACATGTCCATCTGAACAAAAATATCCATCCATTGCATTCTTATAAGCATAAATATATAAAAAAGAATATTCCATAATTTAAGTGATTTTTAAGACTTCAATATATACAAATTGATTAGCCTAAATTAACTCTATTTTTAATGAAATCTCTTCAAATGACCTAAAAGAATATAACTCTTTTATATGTCACATGATGTATGGTGATTTAAGATTGATATAAATATACATTGATTATTTTTAGAAATGTCACCTAAATAAAAACCACAAATGAATGTCTACAAAAAATTTACAATTATGAAAATCTAATTACATCAAACAACCTAGTACAAGACTTAGGGTTTTGTTATGTGCTAATTTTGAAAGTTGTACATAATGAAGATGTAGAATGATCTTTGTGAAAAAAAGATTTTGTGGTGTTCTCTTAATAATAGTCATGTATCCTCAATTAATTCCCTATAACGATTGCTTCGAATGACTATAGACTAACTCATTCATGAAACAAAATTTATGCTTCCAGTTTACGTTTTTGGGTAAATTATATGTTTTTAGGCTTGAGTTTACGTTTAAATGTTTCAAACTTTTGGGTAAACTATATAATTTTAGGTTTGAGTTTGGGTTTGTGTTTAAGTTTCAAAAATTTGGGCAAATTATATGTTTTTAACATCAATAATATGGCCTAAAAACATTTATTGCTTGAAAATGAAGAAAAATATATATATTACAATGCTAAGTAAAAAAAATTCATTTCATATATATTTATATGGGAAAACATTAAAAAGAAAAAAAAAAAAAACAAGTTTGGGGACCTACCTCAAACTTGGCCGAGTTTGCTCTCTTTGCCCCTCAACCACTCTCTTAGCCCCTCAATGTGCAAATGAGGGGCTTGCGGTTCATTTTTGGATATTTAAAATATCGGTTAGACTCGGCTGAGTCTAACATGACCGAGTGCCACTTGACCTAGTCTACTGGGCCATGTAGGCGCCACTCAGCGCCGCATGGTGCCCACATATACTCGGTCATGTTAGACTCAGCCGAGTCCAACTAGGTCGAATCTAACTGGTCCGAATGATCAAAAGTAGCCAAAAAGGCGACAACTTAGTGTGCTTTCACCCTTTAGCTTGCATCTTAGATCAATTTCATTTGAATTACATCTATTTAACATAATCCAATCATTTTATCATGTCATTTTAATCAAATTTGCATTATTTAGATGCATTTACATGTTAAATCTTTCATTTCATGAGTTGCCATTCATATGATCTAATATGCATTGTGAGAGCAATGAATCAGATTAAGAAATCCTCATGATTAGAAAGCAATAAGATGTTTTTGATGAGTTTGATTATGATTTTGATGATAGTTTGATATACCTACTCATTGATCTAATGTCATATTGAAGTTGTGTGATTTTTTGATAGGTACACAAGTGACACAACACAAACATAAGCACTTTTCATCTCTACAAGCACCTAAAAAATTATTTGGTTATGTTTGGAAACCAAGGAAATACTAAAGAATGCCTTTTGAGAACCTATTAAAATAGAGGGATTAATGAATATTCCTCACTACCAATCAATCTCATAGGTTGGATTGACACTAGTAGCATTATGAACGTCGAGTAACAAATATCCAATGCAAGTTGAGTGTGATGTCATACTATAATTGTTTACTGAGATAGAGATAAAAAAAGAAGTGAGAGATTGATTGTTGTAACATTATGTCTAATGCGACTTAAGATATGTTAAGCAATATTTAATGATAATTAACACTAATGTAAATTGATTAAAAAAGTCTATCTAGTTACTGCTTCCTGATACATACGTACATATGTGTGTATGTATATGTATATATAATTTATTATATAGAAAAGTTTAGTATTTGTTATATAATTTATTTTATATAAAAAAAACTAAACTATTTGTTATATAAGAAATAATTTTGTATTTTTTATATAACAAATAGTTGTATTTGTTATATAATTTATTCTTATTATATTTTTTAATTTTCACCATTGTATTTAATATTATAATTTAATTATTTTTATACTATTATTTTCATTTTACATATTTGTGTTTTTAATGTTTGTATTTAGTTGTCAAGTTTTGATTTTTGTATTATATTATTTTTTAGCTATTTCTTTGATTTGGTAGTTTTAACGTTTCTTTATTTTATCGGTTCTTCCTTTGCTTCCCTCTTTTTTTCTTAGTTTTAGTTTTTTTTTATGCAAAAAAATCAGAGACGATTGTACCCAAAAGCAATAACTAGAAGTTCATAGATTGTGGAAATCTATTAGCATTAAAAAAATGCCTATATTTTACTTTTATATATGTATCAATGATTAATGTCAAATACACGACTACCAATATACAATTTTAACTTTTTACATACTCATGCCAACTAATATAAATTATACCTAAAACTTAATTATAATTTTTTAATAAAAATAAATTAGATCATATATATTAAACTCTTTCCACAAAGAATGCGTTAAAAAAAAGTGTTATTCATTCAGATTTGTAATCACCTAATATACCAGATAAAATAGATACTACAATCATACATTAAAATCCATAAAACATAAAGGTAAAACACATTTACAACTTACAAAATCATTATAACTTCCCTCCTCTGCATCAATACTCATTTTAAAAATTTCTTCTGAAGCTCTGGATAAAAAACTCAATGTTGCAGAACCCCGTTAAAAATCTCTGAAATTAATTACAGCTGACAATAATAGCGTAAAACATGGAACTGGCTGAAACTAAAATGACAGAGAAAACAAAACAAAATGAATGGGTGGCAATAATATAAATAGTAATCTATAAAAATCTGTCCGCTACCACAAGTAGCAGATAGAATGGAGATCTGCAGTATACGAATAAATTTTATTAACCCTGTCTCTCTCTCAAAGATTCTAGCCTGAAAATCACTAAACAGAAAAAGAAGCAGTTAATTATCTTCACAACTGGAAGGTTGCCAGTACCAATCCCACCAATGTAAATACAGCAGAAGGCGCAAAAATAGTCCCCGCATTTTCAGTATTTTCGGCAGGAGAAGAAGCTGAAGGGGGAGATTTGAGGGAAGGAGGAGTAGATGATGGACCCATTCCAGTGGGGGTTGCCGCTGATGGAGGCGTAGAAACTCCAGTCTCTGGCGCTGGCGCTGGCGCTGTTCCACCTGTGGCTGGGGTTGGGGAGGGTGGGCTTGAAACAGGGGCTGGAGATGAAGCTGCACAAAATACAGAAAATTAGCAATGATTAGATTCGCCCATAATTAAAAAATATACACATGGTTTTTAAATTCTTGAAACAATCTAGTAGAACGACATGATATTTATTTTGATTTTGCTACAGCTATATAGTCTGTTATATGTTTTCGCCTGTGTCAGGGATGGGATCCATGGACGGAGTTCGAGCTTCTGTTTTCCATATGCAGGTGTTCTGTTGAAAACTAATCGCAGCGAAGGATGCAGTTCATAAAAGGGGTTCAGGCTCTTATTTTGATCCCATGGAATTGAAAAAATGCACGAAGGAATTAAACGCAGGCTGCCAAATTGGACTGTAGCCGCATTTTCTTTAATGCCCGCCTAAAGCCCCTTTTTATGCGAAGAAGTATTTATTTACAAATAAATACGGGTCATCTATTTGAACAGAGTTCCTACATTTTTTCCTAAAATTCCTTGTTTATACTCAAAATCTTTAAAGCTTATTCACAAGTTACTGGGACACTTATAACATGGAAGCCCTGGAAACCTGTTTCAGCTACCTTGTGGGGATGGGGTTGGAGCCATGGCGAAAGATAGGGAATTACCTAGTGAAGTCGGTGACATAACTGGCGATGTAGCCGGAGATTTCGCTGGAGACACTGCTGGAGATTTCGCTGGAGACATTGCTGGTGATTTTGTTGGAGATATCGCCGTTGGAGAAGACGCTGCAAAATTAAATTAAAAAGCATCATCACCAAACATACATATTCCAAGTGAGATGAGAGGGTCGAATACCTTCGCCGGCGATCATATCTCAGAGAATAAAGCTTATTACCGTAATAAAAAAAAAATTTAATCACAGAAAATAATTTCTATCGAACAGAGGACAGCCAGAGGAGCGGTAGCAGGACTAGGAGGCATACTTTGGACTTGCAGTGACTCTAAATATTTATCGAACAATTACTTCGATACAAAACCAAATTCAGATTTCTATGGAAAAGAGCGTACCAGGTGTGGTAAGCGTAGAAGAGCCAGGCGCAGCTGCATTTAACACAGTAAAACCCTTGTTAAAACCCAAAACAAAACCAAAAATATTGAACTAACAGTAAACAAAAGAACATAATTGAAGCTAAAACAAATTTAACTTCCCCGAAAGATAAAATACGACGTACCAAAATCCCATACTGGATTCACTAAACAATCTTTAGTTTATAGTTCCGGACGCTACTAACTGCACCCTGAAATAAAATACAAACTACTAAAGCCGCAGATGCTACATCCAGAGCTCTAAACTCAAAACCTAATTTTCGAACAATTTTGGAAACAACAAATGCATTAAACGATCTACTGGTAATCCTATAAAAATAGTCACAGAAACAGAGCAAACAGAGAGAAAAACCCTTCGAAAGCACAGGACAGGGGCAAAATCGACCAGAACGAACAGGCTAGAACCGAGCATTCTAGAACATTGATTCAAGACAGTAATTGGTGGATCCAGTGCTTAAACTTGAAGGTCTTCGAGTGAAAGGCAAATAGAATGAATTTTCTTTTGGATTTAATGTAAATTCTTATCATATTTAATCATTTATATTCAGGATGAAATAGGAAGAAAAGGAAAATGAGATGAATGTTGATGAAAGGGAAAAATCTACATAATCTAACTTTAAAAATGTTTCTGTGTGCGAAAATTCTGACTTTAAATAAAGGCAAAGATACGAATTTGCGGATCCAGTGTTTAAACTGTGAAGGTTTTTGAGAGAAAAGCAAATATTTAATGATTTATCTTCAAGATGAAATAGCAAGAAGAGCCAAATGAAATGAAAAGTTGATGAAAGGGGAAAATTTATCCAATCAACTTCAAATTTTTTCTCTGTATTTGAAAATTCTGACTTTAAATAAAGGCAAAGATGGTAATTGATGGATCCAATGTTTAAATTTGAAGATCTTTGAGTAAAAGGCAAATAGAATGAATTTTCTTTCCATTAAATGCAAATCCTTATCATATTTAATGATTTATCTTCAAGCAAGAAAAGGAAAATGAAATGAAATGTCGACAAAACGGAAAAATGTACATCTAACTTTAAAAAAATTCTCCGTGTGAAAACTCTCTCTTTTAATGAAGGCAAAGAGAGTCGGCTCTCAAAAATACGAGTTATTGAGAAGGTTAATCGCAGCTCAAATTTCGTAAGCCTGGAAAAAAAAGCATTCAGATTCTACACTGCGTTCAGACAAGAATCATTTACCTGCGTTACATTGACCGACAGACGGGGTCTTGACATTGCAAGCCGCAGGAAGAGTCAAAGCCTGTGTTATATTGATCTGCAACCCCAGAGAATTACTAGGATTCAGCAGCAAGCACAGACAAGACACCTTGGTCGAAACAACAGTCGAAAGCGCGGTACAGCAGTCCTTATCCGGCTTAGTCTGATTAGTCGGCGTCGTCACAAACTTCAAGCACGGCGCAAGCGTTGTGATGTAGCTCAGACAATCCGAGGTAGGAGAGGGCGCAGGAGTCTGTGCAACCACGCTCCCTAACAAAGTCATTGCGGCAAAGCAAATCACAGCAATTCTCTCCATTTTTCGCACAATTCACAAACGAAAACGCAGGTTGCAGGTCGCAGGTCGCAGGGTCGAGTCGCTTCAACCCACGCTAGGGTGGTGAGGTACGGCAGAGGAGTTAAAAAGTGGTGGGTTTAAAAAGAAACCAGGGGCTTTGCTGGGAGCACTAAGAAGAGAAAAAGAGCTGCTTTCGGCATGTCGTGTGAAGCAGTTCGAGCAGAGAGTCAAATTGAGAGATGTTTCAAAGAGTGGACCCCTGACGCATTAAGACCGCATACGATTTTCCCGATTACGCACGCGGGCGGTTTCGATACGTCGGCGTATGAATGCGGCTTCGCACAACACAACGAAAGTTCTTCACTTCATGATAATGCCTTTCTATTTATCGGGAACAATGACTTTTAAAAGGCTTTATTAAAGGCGTTTTGGCCGCTTCTTTATAGAATTGTCTAGGAAATTGGACTCCTCATGTCATTCTGATTTTGTTGCCACGTCACTGGTCCCATACTACGAAGGATTCGACTTAGTTTTTGTATCTATTCCTGCCACCAGGACTTGTGTTCTCACGGGTGTATACAAGCTATGCCTAAAATTCTTATTTGGGGTTGAATATATTATTATTTAATATTTAATAGTATGCAACTTGTTTCATACGGTCTTGGGTCTTTTTTAAATGTATTTAATTTTACTCACTTATTTTTAGTGATTGATCATTGACTATGATTTGGAATAAGTTATCTAAATTACATTTAATTAACTTGTTTAATGATGACATATTTGCTACTTCTTTCCACTTTGTAGGGGTATCTTTAATGTAGGGTTCTAAATTTAATTTATTAATTTATTAAATTTGATATAGTTTTTGATTTAGTCTTTTTTTTCTCATCTTCTTCTTTTCTTTGATATCTTAGAGCTGGCAACCTCTCTTTTCTAAAATCTCTTTTCATATATTTAGCCGATAGGCTTCCCCTCTGAGGTTGCTTGCAATCGGAAGTTGTCTCACGCCGGTAAACCACTGCATTGATGCCTGGAAACCACTGTATTCATGCTAGTAATCCACTACATTTTATTTAGGGTATTTTGAGTGTTTGACAAGAAAATTAATCTATTATTTGCTATCAAATCTTTTAAAGTAATATAGAGAAGTTACTCAGTTAATGATGAGGTTTTCCTGCATACGCGTAGGGAAATCTGAAGTTGAGATTTGATTCAAATTAAAATATCTGCTACGTAATTATTTCACATTAAAAACAGTGCAACATCTTACATTCCGCAACTCCCAATATCTGCTCCGTACAACAAAAAATTAAATTCTGTTGCACTGTGGTAGCTTATAACCATGGAGTGTACGCAATCTTCTCTCCTTTCCTATTGTTAAATCATGAAAAATGTCATATCTTTGTTGATGGAAAAGAGCCATGACAGTTTCTCACTTATGGAGTCGTGCTTGGCCTGCAAATGGGAACATTAATTACTCAACAACTTAGCACCATTTCTACCCCTTCAACCATCGATAGGGATACATTGCAGATCAAGCTGTCTAAATTGCAAATCAAGCTGTTTGCATTCGAGAAGCGCCAAGCAGTCAACCGTGAGTTAATTCCTTTGCAATTGTGTTACTAGTGTTAAAAATTTTAAACACAGAAGAGTAGCTATGGTGTGATGGCAAATTTTTAATTCTTGTAAGTTCGATTGTGGTTTTTTTTTTAAGCCATGGAAAGTTTTCTTTAAAGATTTTCCTTACAATTTCATACATGAGTTCCAGACTTTCAAGCTTGTCGTGTTGTACAGGAAAAAAAATTGTTTCAAAAAATATAACACATTTACTTGCCTTAGGAAAAATAATATATTTACGGTGGACAGAGGGCATAAACCATTCTCAAGATATACATTAATAGGGAGTGTGATGATCTTATCATTTATTTGAAGAGATATTGCAGGCCTTAGTGTAATAATTCATTGGAAACTAGTGACTGTGATTGTAATTTTATAACTGTCTTAATAATAAGTGGTCAAATGAATGGTTTTAATGTTGCACGTGATTGAAGAAGGTTAAGGACTAAAAATCATTCTTAGAACTTGGATAAATAATTATACATCGTATTCTACATCCAACCAAGAGCTAAGTACTTGCATTTACTGTTTTGAATTCTAAAAATTTATTTTCAGCATATTTATGATTCACAGCTCTTATTCCCTTGATATCTATGTTAACGATGATTGATTAATTTATCCTAAGATGTGCTTCCACTTCTAACTTTTACATCTCATTGTATCTTGAGAGACTCAAATCTTTCAACTTCAAGAGTCAGAATTAAGACCGAATATTCATTTTAGATCCCAAATTGACAATCTATGTATGGGATAAGCAAAAGTTAGCACGATGTGCACTTATTAAGGGTCCTTCTTTTTCCTTCTGTCATATTTTCAGAACATGTGAGCAATTCCTCCCGAATTAGGACGCCTGGAACTGACTGTTTTCAATGTATCCTGAAACTGACTGTTTTCAATGACTTGTGTGAAGGCATTCCTGACGCTCTCGATATTCTGGCTTACAAGGAGGGCTTTCTGAGGAATCCAAAACTATGCGGGGATCAGAATTTGATGCTACCACCGTGTTCCTCTCCTCATAAGTTCTCACGTCAGAGCTTAGATACAATTCTAGTACCGCTTTTGCTTATAGTGTGTAAGAGCAGTGAGGGGAACAGAAAAGCCATTTATCCAACCCAAGTGAAAATGGGTGTAATATGAAACACATAAATATTTATATTTAATATTATTTATTTCATTAGAAAAAAATTACTTTAGAGTTGAATAGATGCTTCTTTTATATATAATAACATTAGTCTTAACTTAAAATCTATGCAAATGGCACATTTAACTCTTTTTTTTTTATAATATTATACATTATAATAATATTTAACTTTTCTTTCGATGGTTAATATTTAACTTTTTTTTTTATAATCAGTCCTGGTTGCATTAGTGTGCTTTAAGATAGCTGCGATGTAGATGTAAAATGCCGATTTAGACATGGATTGTGAACACACAATATATAAATATATTGAGGCACACGCCGGCTGATTGCACGGTTTTTTTTTTTTTTAAAGCCATGGAAGATTTTCTTTAAAGCTTTTCCTTACAATTTCAGACATGAGTTCCAGAAGGAGAATTTTTTGTCTCAAGTTTTACCACTGTATTATCATTAGAGGAATTGAAAGTATTATTTAACAGTAATTAAAAGTTTAACAGATTGTTTAGTTTTATACACTACTCTCATAGGTAGTATTCTACATTAGTTATTAGGTATTTAATAATGACAATTTCTTTTGAGTGGAAAAAAGAAGATTATTAAGTTTGATATTCAAGATTCATATCTTTTATAGATTTCATGGGATTGACTAACCATAAACTTAACATGAATATATACTCATCTTCAATAATTTATTTGACGAAATCTTTGGAAATCTCGGAATATGTTTCCCTCTTCCACCTGCTCAAGAAATAAGTTGTGCAAGTTTTGTGATTAATTTGGTTTAGGAGAATTAACATTTAAATAATGAATAGACATGTGGATATCTCAATGTCTTGTAGTTCATCAAGGGTGTTTGATTTAGCAATTATAAATAAGTTTTTCATTTATATGAAGCATATTTGGTTGCAAGCTTGAAATAAAGACATTGTTCAAGTTTTAGAGCTCCCCACCGACCAGCTATTAATATGATTTATGAGACCCCCTTTTGAAAACTGGCAAAAAAAAATGCACGCCTTTAACTTCACAGTTTCCATGCTGTTTGCAGTTATCTTCTTTAACTTTAACATTTGTTTTGGTTTTCTAGGTCATGGCTAATCCTCAACAACCTGTCCAGATAATTGATATTTTAATTAGTACATCAAAGATCAATGCTCCACAACCATCTACCGGGTCAAATGTGTCTGTGAACTGGACTGGGTTTCACGAAACAGAAATCCAGAATCTTGCAACCTCTATTTCTCTTAATTATAGCCAGAATATTGAACAATTAAAAGTTACAAGTGCACAAACCTGTGATGTTAAAGATTTTGAAATCATGGCAATGGAAGAAGTCTTGCATGAACTTCATGCAAACTATGTGAAATTTTCTGGGTTTTGTACTTACCTAAGGGAGATGTATGTCGATGAGTACTATGGAGAAGGAAATGGTCCAATTATTCATCGTGCATTCCAAGCCTATCTAAATCATACATAGTGCATGCCCTACTTGTGTGATCCCCTGTTGTTGTTTATCAATGGCTCCTCTTATACTACTCTTGAAAAAATAGAGTTTTTTGGAATTTTTGGGTCTTTTGTAATCAGCAAAGCATACTGGTTGTTACTCTTATGGTGCACCAAATGCTGACTCAATCTTTCTTTGTACACATTTAGTTTTACTGTAAATACAATGTGCATTACCTATATTTCCAATTGTTCCACAATTTTCTTCTTCCTTCACCCCTACATTTATGTGTTTTTTGAAAAGAGGGAGCTCATCTAATTAACCACTATAGATTGTTTTTATAGCGCAAGTATTTATTCCAATTTTTTTTTACACATTTATATAACTTTGCGTAATCTTAGTAAAATGTGTAACTTAAATAGGGGTGAAATAAGCACGTAAGTGTGAATGGTTGCGAATGGTACTCAACATTTTAGTTGTTTGTACAATATGTTTTGATACGAATATCAACACATTCTTAGTTTCAGTTATCAAACTTCACCCAACAAATGTGTTTTTAAAAAAGAGGGTGCATACATCTAATTACCCACTATGGATTATTTTCAGTGCGCAAGTGTTTATTCCATTTCCTTTTGAACACATATTTATATAACTTTGCATGTTTAGATTTGACCGTGCCTACTTACGTGCTTAAACACATTCCACATTTTCTTCTGTATACTCGTGCTTCCACCCTTTCTTATATAGGCCTCTGCTCAACATAAGTTGTTAGTCCAATGTGTTTTGAACTCAGTATGGACACATTCTTAGTTTCCATTATCAAACTAGAGTAAGCAAATGTCTATTAGTTTGGTTTGCATTTTTTTATAATTCAACCAATTATGAATATGCCTACCATAGTATCGAAACCACCTTTTACCATGTTTTTTTTGTGGTATGTTCTCTTATCACAACTTATTTTAATTTCTCCTCTGCTACAGGAACATAGTTGTCTCTGCCAAACACGAACTCCAATAGAATCCTTTGGAGCTCCTCTGTGCCGGTATGTCTTCTTATCTTAAACCTTTCTCTTCATTTCATCTGTCGTTTGTCCAACTTCTTTTGCTAGCTAGCATTGTACAAAAAAAAACTTTGCTACAAGCGTAACTCCTTTTTCTTGCAACTAGATACAAATTTCGTTCGCTTCCCATTTTGCCATACCCTTATATATGTCTTCACATTTTTTGTGCATATTTTGAAAGCATTTTACATTTGTTCATTGCTCAAACCGTAAATGGATATGATAGGTTGTTGATTTGAAAAGTTAAACGTAGATATAGATAATAATTTCAAAGTGTATCTTGTGAGAGTTGGGTTGACACAATAGCATGTTGCACTCCACAACTAATTATATTTAGTGTTTACCAAAAATTGTTTTGCATTTGGCAAAGACTTAAGAAGAGAATCCATAAAAAGTAGTTTCTTTTGTTCTTTACACTAGCTCTTTACTTTCTATCTCTACATAGGCCTTGATTAGTGCAGTTTTTTTTTTGATTCTATGTAAGAATTTATATTTCTACAAGTACATTCCTACTTAAAAGCCACATAATGCTTATCACTTGTCTAAATTAAAATGGAAATTTTATTTTGTTCAAGCTATGGCTCAATTGCTTACGGATGATGCAATCAAACTTATCAACAATGACAACTTAGATGTGCATCCACATCTCCAAGTATTTGGCATTGCAACATTTGGTCAAGGAACTAAGGAAACAAATAGATACAAGTTAGAGCTCTCTGATGGCCTGCACTTACAAAAAGCAACTTTGCCAAGGAAGTTTAATGATCTTATAACT
>MU223601.1:1473701-1493780 GCA_018584345.1 Thuja plicata | reverse complement strand
ACGTGTCATGCTTACAACAAACTTATGGATTGAAGCTGGGCTTGTCAATGGATCTCTTGGCCAGGTAAAAGATATTGTGTATCCCATAGGCTCCAAGCCTCCAGAATTACCAGCATATGTTACAGTTGCATTTGATAGTTACAATGGTCCACCTTGGGATGAAGGGAACCCAACAACTATTCCAATACCACCAATAACCCGGGGCGAGCGTACACAAATACCTCTAGCCACTGCATGGGCTATCACTATACACAAATCACAAGGTCTTACCCTAGATAGAGCCACAATTGATATAGGTAGGACTGAAAGACAAGGCCTTACCTTCACAGCTATCTCAAGATTCAAATCCCTTCAAACCCTTCGTATAGAACCCCCCTCTCTTTCGAGCGCTTTTCTAAAATGCAAAAGAATCCATACAACATTATTAGAAAGAAAGAAGAAGCTCGCCTGCACTTGATCTCACACAAAGCCCAGGTATGTGAATCAACTTGTACACTAACTTTTAAACTACTAAAATTCATATTAATTCATGTCTTCATTTAATGACATCTATTTTGGCTTATCAAGCATTACATTACTCTCTTGTACAGGTTGACACTTGTTGATCATGAAGATGATAAAAAGAAGAATTTGTTGACCTTCCACAGCATCAAAGTACGTGAAATTACCTTTTCTGCCACTATGTTAATTCTATAATTTTTCTTTTCCCCGTTCATTAATCAAATCTTTCTTTGCTTATCAATTATTTAATTTTCCTCATCTACAGGTTGCTACTTACAGATCATGAAGAGACTACAAAGAAGATTTGTGTTCCCGTATACAACTTATTTTCCTGCCTTTTTTGTTTGTTCGAATCGACAATTGCAAAATACAATAATTCACTACTGTAATTTTATTTCTTTCTATAAATGTAACTGCTCTGTACATGATGCACTTCTAAAATGTAACATTTTTTAACACGTCTCTTTTATAAGCTTCCCAACACTATATTCATGCTTATACATTAAGAGCCTATCGGCGTACCCCTTGCACCTCCTATAGGTGCAAGTGCTAGTTTAGAAGATTATGTGTATTGCCATGGTACTTGCTATGGGGTTGGATATTTGCACCCGGCCCCATTAGCTCATTCCCATGCCAACACTGTATTATGTACATGTAGATATATAAGTGTCAACACTTAAAGATGTACCAGATACTTTTGGTTCCAAACAATTTTTTATGTAGATTTTTTTATATTATTTAATTTTTATATTATATTATATATATTTTATAATTAGTATATTATATATAACTTTATATTATATTAAACATTTAAAAATACATTTTATAAGTATAGAGATTTTTTTAATAAGTATAGAGATTTTTTTTACATTATAAAGATATTATACTTTTTATATTATACAAATAATATATATACATATAAATTAGATATAAAATATTTATATAAGTATAAAAAAAATTTATATTATATAGATATTTACATTATATTAATATTTATATTATATTCTATATATATATATATAGAGAGTAAAAAATTAATATTTTTTATTCTATATTTATAATAATATCTGTATTATTTACTTTATAAAAATATATTATAAAATATAGATTAAAAATTAATATATGTGTATATATTTTTTATCAGTAAATGGTCGAGGCCACTATATTTTATTAATTTTGTAAAAGTAGTAAACCTCTAATTTAGCCCAGAACTTATGAAAGTTTGGTTTGTTTAGAGATTTATAATACTCGCTTCAGACTTCCAGGGTAGAGATTAGATACAATGTCTGGTTTATCTCTAGATCTTTCTATTACAATTTAGTGATCCTCGAATGAGGATCGGCTATAAATACAAATAGAAATTTTCCAAATGCAATATAAAGGGATTGTTATACATAATATTGGAGTTGACGAAAACTCAACCCTACAGCTCCCCAGAATCACCTGCATGCAAACATGTCATAGAAAGAGAGAAGCAAAAGCTATGGAGGCCAGAAATAACATTTTGATGAAAGATGAAACATATTGAGCAAACAATAGAGAGAAAACCTTCAATACGATAGCATCCTCAGATAATGAATAATTACAAAGAGATCAAACCTTATAAAGGTGATCAAAACCCTAAAAGGGGAAAACCTAGGTTGCATGATAATAATTAACAAAAGAATTAATTATTATATGCCTAAAGTTTAGCTTAAGTAAACTAGAGATTATAAGTGACTTAATAATTAAATCAAAATGATTTAATTAACAAGTTATATAACTTATTACTCTAACACCCCTCCTTAAGATAAACTTAGGGAGAAGCTAAAGACCTAGAAACAACTATTGAAAGCAGGAAATGGGTCCCGACAACAAGGCCTGATCAGGTACCCAAGTACAAGAAATCTCTGTAAAGACAAGAAAAGGAGAAAACCCAGTGGTAAAAACCCCTCTCCAAAAAGAGATGAAGACTAGTGAAGGATTGAAGAAGCCTCCAAACTAGAGAGTGTCCCAGAAAATAGGAACAAAGGATGAACATGAAGAACGCCACTGAAGCATGAAGCTGCAAACACTGTCGAAGAATAACTACTGGAACCTCCATTGTAATAGAACATGATCAGGTGGAGAAGACTGTAATTTGCATGAGTTCCCTCAAATGACACTACTCAAATTAGCATGGAAAATAAAGGCAAACATCGGAACTCAAAGATACAGATGACAAAAAAAAACAAAGTCTAAAGAGTTGATCAAAAGATGGAAGGATGCCTCCAACACAAGAAAGAAAGAGTGTCCATATGGTAAATGATTTATCTCACCAAAATGCATATGTACCCATCCACTGCATCTGCCTAGTACATAGGAACAAATACTGAATACATAGCTCACACCATCGAACTAAGGAAGCATTAGAACCAACAGGAGACACCCCCCATAATGCTGAAAAGGGAGAGGCATGATAGGTACACCGAAATAGACTGCCAAGAACAACTACATGTCGAAGAACCAAGAATATAGAAAGTGCATAAGAAAGTACAAACACATATAAAGGATGGTTTCGTGGAAGGATCACTCTCTTGAAACACATTATGAGGCTAATGTCGTGAAAGGAATACTCACTTGACAAAGGTAGATCAAACCCCCCATGGCACTTTATAATACAGTGTGAGTACAAATAGACACAAAAATGTGCAAGATCTCAAGCATGCAACAGATGACACTTTATCTCAGTGTGTTTGCAAAATAGAAATGCTATAGAAATAGATGTCTACGATGCTCATGAATGACAAAAATCCATAACAACATGAGTAAAAACTAAAAAGGAGTCATCCCATGCAAGGAAAATGATCCCAGGACCTGAAATATCCAAAATATTCACCAGATTGCAATAAAGAAAAAACCTGAATAAAATGTACCTAGAGCAGATTCTAGAAATGAGACCCATACCAAAAGAAAGAGCACGGGACCATCTTTCCAACGATATGCGGAAGTTGGAAAATGGAGCCCAGATGAGCAAGATATGGCTCCAAGAGTGCTAAAAGGAACCTTAAATTTGACTGGAAAAAACACGTGCAAAATAGTAAAATCAGGAAACTAAACCTACAAAAAAGCTCAAGCTTAGAACCAGCTTTTCGATGATATCTTGTTTGCCAAAAAACACTTTCTTTGCTCAAGATATGAGCAAAAAACTGAATACTGCTCCAAAACAAGAAGAGTCCCAAGAAATCTCGGCTAAAGTTGGTGAAGCTTGACTAAATCTGGTGATGCCGCTAAATATGGTGGGATGACCAAAATTTTGGCCAAAATTGGCAGAGGTACCAAGGAAAAAAAATTATGTCGCCTCAAAAAATGTGCCCAAAAATGGTCATACAGAGAAAATTGAGTGTACTTTCACAGTATATGTCTAGGCTCGTACTCTTTGCTTGAGGCCAATTGAGTTCCCTTGTGTGTCTTGGGTTTGAATGGTTTTTCCTTGTGAAATTGTATTGTTCCTCGTTGCTTAACGAGAGGGTTTTACGCTTTGAGAGATTATGGAGTGGCTTCTTGTGTGTACCCTGGCCCATAAGTGGTTCGACCTGGTAACATGGATAAGTATTTAATAAGTGATAACATAATAAACTTAATGGGGATTAAAACTGAATAAAAAGAGTAAATGACTACCTAGCCACCTGAGGGTGTTGATCAAAGGTAAGTCAGTGTCTGACCACCCGAGGGTGTTGATCGAAGACACAATATTTGGCCACCTATGGGTGTTGACCGAAGATACATTCTGAGCCTGGTCATCTATGGACGTTGATTGAAGACTCAATGTATATAGAGGTCTGATTAGTGATCCTGAGACCTTGCGTTATGTTTACTCTCAGGTTTTTACTTCGCCCTTGAGTCATGCATCTGATTGGTGTGTGTATAGCCTCCCTTGTGTGAGTGATTTCATTGTGACTGTGGTCGGGTTACTATCTCCATGAGCACTTTGGGGGCGGGCATGTGGGTTCCATATGGTAGGGTGGCATTGCAAATCTATACCACTGTTGGGGACTGGTATACAGAGATGAACCTCCTTCAGCTACAACACTTGGAGCTTGAAGGCTCAATCTTCTCTATGATACTGATGTACATGCTTATATCTTCATTTGATGTTTTGGTTTAGCCTAGATTTCTATGGGTATGTGCAGAATCATGGTATGCCAAAAAGTGGCAATGTGAAAATATGACCTTTTCACCCGTCCAAAAATGTGAAATTGTGTGTTGACATTTTTGGTAGGCCTAGGTGTCAATACACTTGGCCAAAGGAAACACTTGTTTAATATTATAATACTATATTATTTAATATTCATTACTCATTATACTTTAATATTATAATATTATATTATTTAATATATTATAATATTGATATAATATTTTATAATATATTATACTACATTATAATATGGTATAATATAGTATAGTATATTAAATATATTATATTATAATAAATATATTATCATATATTATTATAATATATTATCATATATTGTTATAATATATTATAAAAATTATTTAGAACTTGGCATATATTGTTTGGTTACCACGTCTACATATCGGATATTCGATAGCTATTGGGTATCCGATAACTATCGTATACACGATACCTGAGACTATTTATCCCAAACAACAAGCAGCAACTGTCATTTATTACAGTCACTTTCATTTTAAAAGGGCCTCCATACGTATATACGATCGCCATCGTATATCTGATACCTCCAAGTGGTTTTTTCTTTCAAATTTATTAAAGGTAAGTGGTTTTTAGTTTTTTTATCCCTTTTTGTAAGTTTTGTAGTTGAATTTGTAGTTTTTTGGTTAAATGTAGGGTTTTTCTAATTGAAATTGTTTTTCTTGTTTCAAATTAATTTTAATTATATACATTTGTAATTTAATCAGGCATGGAAGATGCAAATCAACCTGAAAACCCTTCTCCGCAAAACAATGAGTCTCAAAATCCTCCCCCATAAAACAATGAGCCTCAAAACCCTCCCCCACCAAATAATGAGTTTGAAAACCCACCCCCTCAAGGCAATCAGTTTGAAGACCCTCTAGTTGTGAATCATCGGCCTATAGAGGACCTCATAGGAAATAATTTGAATAATTTGATGGGCATTCAAAATCTCTATGGTAATATCCCTATATTACGCCCCATGTTGAGCACATTGAAGTCCATAGTTGAAAATATGGAGACGCTTAAAGTGCAGTAGAATGTTGCACTTCATTTGCAAGAGGCCATGCATGCCTATTGTGATGATGGGCTTGATTATGATGGCGTGAAGGAACTTGATATCTCTAAAGAGACAATAGCTTCCCTATTTGTAAATTTGAAAACTGGACTAACATGTGATCTCAAAAATCCTAAATTGTCCATCAAATGGTGCACGAATGATGTTATGCGAGAGAAATTGTAGGATCAATGGTGGATAGTTTTTGATATACCACCCCACAGAAATATGGAGGTCCCTTTTTATTTTTTAAAAACTATATGTTGAATTTGTGCTCGGCAAGAAAGTTCATTATTGGAGTATGAGATCAAACATGGGTGTAGGCAGAGGTGCTCCTCGGGATAGACAAGGGGTGTGTCGAGTAAAAGTAGACCCTTATCTCCCCCTCCTAACATTACACTCCCTCCTCGAGTGCAACATCCAAATGTCATTGTAGAGGCTGGCTCACAGACCATTAGGGTCATTCACAGCGTGAGCAAGCATTTGGTTAGGCAGACTACGTCATTGTTGCAGCCTCATGTTGATGATGCTGCCAATTCGACATCCTCTTTGGATGCACATGTTTGTGTGCCCCATACTTGCATTATGTGCAAGAATTTATGCTTGGGCCCCCTTGAAGATTCTTTGGATGCATTCACGTTTGAGATGCATGATGAATCAAACATCACCATAGAGACTGGAGCATCTCATGGAGAGACCTCTCATGGGAGAGATTATGAGCCCCAGGTGGCATGGACTCCTCATGTTACAGTAAGACTAAACGTTTAATGTCACAACATGTATTTTATTTTAAATGAATATTGTTAGTAGATAACTTATAATTACTACACACTTATATTTATATATATGATCTAGATTTATGTTCAGTTGATGACATAGGAGGAGATGAGAGAGGTGAAGGGTGCCACACTCTCGTCCATTTTGTTTGGCCTTGATAACTCTACAGTATATATTTTCACACTTGTTACTTTACTTTTTTATCCATATACATGTTTTCTCATAAAAATTAACATAATAAAAATTATATAATAACTAATATTTTCAGCTACAGCCAGCAGGAGCAATGCGAAGGGGTTGCAGCGACACCCATTGACAATGGGAAGTTAATTAAGTGTTTTAGAATGATTATGCATACATACTTGTCACTTGTGTGTACTAATGTTTATTTTACATGGTTTATTATACAAAGGGTGATGTATGATGATGTCCCTACACAAGTTTGTGAGCCTATGCTCTTAGGCATTTCATTTGCCCACGATAGCCCCATAGTACATATATTTAGTTGTTTGCAATTTTGTATCAACTATACATGATTTTCATTTACATTGTTGAATTATTGTAAGTACATATTAACTAAGATTTTATCTTATTTGACTCTTGCAGGTAACACCTAGTGTAAGGGAGGTACAACACCAAGGATTTGTATCCTTGTTGACCCAACTAACATTTCCAGAAGAAGATTTACTACATGTATTTTTTATTTTAATTCAAGTTTTTTGTCAATTTATTTGTCTATCAAGGATAACTCGTATCAATTTCATGGTTGAAAACATATATAGGTCAGAACTAGAACTGGTAGTGGGGTCCTTGTTAGGACATATGTTAGGACTCTTGACCGCATGAGGATACATAGATCCGAGGTACATGAGAATTCAACTTTAAATTTCAATTAAATTTTTCTTCCATTTGAATTTTAAGGTTAATTTTTTATATGTAAAAATTATATAAATTAAGCAATCTAACATTCAATTTTTTGTTTGTGCAGGATGCATTAGAACCAAAGAGTACTTCGAAGAGGCTGCACTTTGATTATCCACCAATAGCATAGGATGTCATACACATATTTGTAGTTGTATATATTTTGAGATGTCATATGAAACATTTTGAGATGGCATATGCCACATTACATATAGACATGTATATTTTGTAGAGATTTTGGGATGGCATCTGCCACATTTTGTAAAACTTTGATCGAGTTGACATTTATGCCATATTTGTATATGGAGATACATACTTCAAAAAAATAATTTCATATATATAGAACATGTTCATTTTAATATTATTTCTTCATCGTGTGCGGTACACATGTACCATTAATCTTTATGGAATCATTACATATTTTTTGTTATGGAAGTGTCGCTGGTACTATGTTTCAATAATTTTTTATGTATTTAGAAATATTTGTTGTGTTTCCATAAAATTTGATTTTTTTCAATAACATTTTTCCTATTTCTATCTTCATGATGAGAGAGTCACAATTTTTCATTATCATAACCTTTACAGAAATTCAAAATCCTTCTACAGTCATTCACAACTAGTGTAGGAGCACCAAATGGATTAACACAAAACTAGGACCAACTTCATGTTTGAATTCATGGTTATAAAGCTTGAATAAAAGAACAACATGATCTCAAAGATACAATACTCTTGATCATTAGGATAGTAGGAAACAATGGAACAATGGTTCAAATCAGCAACCTAAAACATTCATATGACAGTACCAACACATGGACTTGACAAGCATTAGACATCTAGGTTTGGAATACCTTCTTCATCATAGAGACACCAACTTTCTACCAATAGGAACAACCTCCCAATGAAATATCACCATCAATGTTTAGAGAATCCAATGGCCTATCAAACCCCAGATTTATAGATTTTTTGCATGGTGGATCATATGGGAAATTGTCCAATTTATTACCAAACAGTTGACAGTGAGGGTTTAAAGACAGTTTTGAAAGAATTTTTTCAAACTACCTTCATCCTCCACGTAGAGGCTCCAACCACTTCTAGAATTAAATAAATTCATCTTTCTTAAGATCTCTACAGGTTTGGGATCGAGATGAGTCAATACCAATCCAATACAAACTTCTGATCAGAAAAACAAAAGTATAAACACGTTACAAAAATCAGAAGTTTATTAAATTTTCCTCCTTCCAAGCACAACCATTCACTATGATGATTCATCCTCCACCAAAAGAGGATTTTTAGACCTTGGATACACCTATCCCAATTATTTTTAACCAATTTTTAAACCAATTGGTCATTTGGGAACAATGTTACCATTTTTTGCAAAAAATTGCAAAAGTTGTCATAACAACTTTTGAGCAATTTGACAATTTTTCATTTTTCAACCAAATGACTCCCTATAAACCTATGAAATCTCAAAAATTCCAAATATGGCCTAAAACCATGAATTACATCATTTTCTTCACATTTTGGCACCTTTGGAGACGTAGACCACAGTTGACCCACTCAGAACCTAGCTGGCATAAAGGTGACAAAATGGCACAATGGCCTTACAAATTTGTGTGTTCTTTGTGGGAATAAACCACCACCAAAAACATGTCTAGTAATGAATTTTTACCCAATGCATGTTCTATTTTTGGCTACCCACTTGTCACAATGCTCGACGCCATACCCTACCGGTAGTGTCCCTTAGGTTCCCTAAGTGCACAAAAGTGACAAACTTTTCTTGGGTATTTCTCTCAATCTAGATTACCTATGTATGAACCATATAAAGATTTAGGACCACGAGAGGCCCCTATACAATATCCTATCTCATATTTTCAAGAGTCTAAATAGGTTTTCCAGGACAACAATTTTTCTACCAATGCAAAAATCATCAAAGGTATTCAATGGAAAGGTGCAAGGTAGCCCAAATCTTTGTCCATTCTTTGTGGGCATGAATTTCCACCACCAACGCATTCGGTTGGGCCATTTTACCAAATTCATGGTCCATTTTTTTCTCCCCACTCACCGAAACGCTTGGCACCATACCCTACCGGCAGTGTCCATTAGGTGCCATAAGTGCACAAAAGTGACAAACTTTGTTGGGGTATTTCTCTCAATTTGGGGCACCTGCGTATGAACCCTCTAAATCTATAGGACCATAAGAGGCCCCTCTATAATAGCCTATCTCATATTTTCAAGATTCCAAGTAGTTTTTTTAGGGAAGTGATTTTTTTGTGGATGTAAAAATCGTTAGAGGTATTCAATGGAAAGGTGCAAGGTAGCCCAAATCTCTATTCATTCTTTGTGGGCACAAACTGCCAACACCAATGTGTCCAAATAGGTATTTTTACCCAAGGCATGGTCTATTTTTGGCTCCCCACTCGCTGGAATGCTCAGTGGTATACCCTACTAGCAGTGTCCCTTAGGTGCCCTAAGTGCACAAAAGTGACGAACTTTGATGTGGTATTTCTCTAAATTCGGGGCACCTGTGTATGAACCATCTAAATCTATAGGACCATAAGAGGCCCCTCTAGAATATCCTATCTCATATTTTCAAGAGTCCAAGTAGTTTTTTAGGGCAGCAATTTTTCAGTCGATGCAAAAACTGTTAGAGGTATTCAATGGAAAGGTGCAAGGTAGCCCAAATATCTATCCATTCTTCGTAGGCACAAACCACCACCACCAATGCATCCAGTTGGGCTGGTTTACCCGATGCATGGTCCATTTTTGGCTCCCCACTCATTGAAACACTCAGCGCCATACCCTACCAGTAGTGTCCCTTAGGTGCCCTAAGTGCACAAAAGTGACAAACTTTGCAAGCATATTTCTCTCAATCTGTGGAACCTGCATATGAACCTTTTGAATTTGTAGGACCATGAGAGGCCCCTCTACAATATTCTATCTCATATTTTCAAGAGTCCAAGTAATTTTTTTTGGGCAGCGATTTTTTAGTCGATGCAAAAACTGTCAGAGGTATTCAATGGAAAGGTCCAAGATAACCCCAAATCTCTATCCATTCTTCATGGACACGAACGACCACCACCAACGTATATGGTTGGTCCATTTTACCCAAGGAATGGTCCATTTTTGGCTCCCCATTCATCAGAATGCTTGGCGCCATACGCTACCAGTAGTGTCCCTTAGGTGCCCTAAGTGCACAAAAGTGACAAATTTTTCTGTGGTATTTCTCTCAATCAAAGGCACTTGCGTATAAACCATATGAAGAAGTAGGACCATGAGAGGCCCCTCTATAATATCCTATCTCATATTTTAAAGATTCCAAGTAATTTTTTTAGAGTAGTGATTTTTCAGTCCATGCAAAAACTATCATAGGTATTCAATGGAAAGGTGTAAGTTAGTCCAAGTATTTATCCATTATTCATGGGCACGAACCCCCACCACCAACACATTTAGTTGGGAAATTTTACCCAAGGCATGGTCCATTTTTTTCTCCCAACTCGCCGGAACGCTTGACGTCATACCCTACCAGTAGTGTCCCTTAGGTGTCGTAAGTGCACAAAAGTGACAAACTTTCCCAAGATATTTATCTCAATCTGGGGCACCTATGTATGAATCATATAAATTTTTAGGACCATGAGAGGCCCCTCAACAATACCCTATCTCATATTTTCAAGAGTCCAAGTATTATTTTTAGGGCAACAGTTTTTCATTCGATGCAAAAATCGTCAGAGGCATTCAACACATTTGGTTTTATTTTCTCTTTATAGACACAAGCAATCAACCTTGAATAGAAACCATTGGAATGAGCATTAAAATTACTATTGTGAAATTTTAGCAATTTAAATCAACAAATTATAAGAGCTCTAAAATAAACAAATTATGATACAAAATGAAGACATTATAAGAGCTTCATCAAAACGTTAGTAGGAAATCCTATTGGAGGTTGTTACTCTCTCATTTGGGTTAAAAATAATGAATGTAATAAACCATCTACAAAGTCATCAATGCTATCAAAAAATAGTAGATACTCATGTGTATTTATGTTTGTTGGTGTCCTCATGTACAAATACATGGTATATCATCAATACAAGTCATCTTTATTCTTACACACATGTCTCAGATACAAATACATTGTATATCATTGATGTGTAACCATATTATGTACAAAATTACATTAATTATATCAAACATCCTAGATATGTAACTATTACATTTGGGTATAATATTTTTGCTCTTTAATGTATAGCTCCAACCACTGGTACTCTCGATGACACCTACATTGCAATAGTGTACAAAATATCAGTATTAGAGAATTAATACTAACTAAATGGTGAGACAAACAATTAAAGTAATAAATACTCCAAAGAATGGTAGAGGAATCTCATACGTCCATCATATTTATAATCCTTGCATTGCAAAGGCACAAGAACACTAAGTTTTTTGAGAACACAAAAAGTTTATAAAGAGAAAAACATTATGAACATAATAAACAAAACAGACCAAAGAATATGACGAGCCTATGCACAATCAAATTTACCATCATTTTCTATGAGCTAATCAAGTGCGCCTAAATCTTCTGTATCTATGATATTTTTATCCAACTGCACTTAAAATCTATGAGAGAACCAAGTTTATTGACAAAAAAATTGAAGAGGCAAAGTGCAATTAATGTAATGAATGTAAGCATAAAAAAAATAATAAACCTTGCATTGAGTTGGTATTACCTAGTGAAGTGTGCCTTAAGGTTCATCTCTATGCTTAAGGGTATCCAATATTGCTTCATAATCAGTAGTACTAATAGTCCAAAGTCCTTTTGTATTTTCCTTGATGCTTCAAAAACTTAACATTCTCTTCTATAACAAGGTGTGAGTACATGAGAATGGTTTTGTGCTTCTCATAGTCTTCAAATGCAGGTATGTCATTCTTTCTAATCATCTATTTTTGCAGCCATGTTCCTACAAAAACAATTGAACCAGTAGGATATGTAAACCCATCATCATTTGTTATCGTTTGTGCAAGCTTCTTTTTTCCTTGTACACAATGTACTAGCCAATAATCTGATCTCTCATCATTCTCCTATGGTGCAACCAATGCAAAAACATGTCCTGGTTGTAGAAGACCTGAAAGATGGTCATACTCAACTGAACTTTACATGTCATCATTTCTCAAGGAGATTGTGAGAGATAAAGGAGTTAAATATTTTTGAACCTATGCATCCACCCACTCACTTGACTCACATTGATCCCAATCATATTGAAAACACATGGGACAAAAACAAGCCAACTCTCATGTTTGAATGGTCCATGTACTTGCGTCTCAGCTTCAAAATGAGTCCATCTTTGAAGAATCTATAACTATCTAAAAAACTAATATATCCCCTATTGTTCCCTCATCAACCAACCAAAAGATTCTGTGTAATGTTGAATCAAGAGTCCCACCCTGTGACAATTTTGAACTACACCAATTAACAATAAAATGAGCATCACAAAGTTCTGCACCTAAAATCCTCAATCGCTCCTTAACTAGAGATCTCTTCACACACGCACCTACTCCATCATGCTCCCCCTTCCCATGCCTGGCCTCAAAAAAAAATCCAAATGTGAGGTACACCCCTCTTTGCATGCATTCTAGTCAACCAATAAAACATATGAGTATTCTTGAATTGACCAGTGCAGTTATCTGACCAAATGAGATGTTTATCCATAGTAGTATTTTTTTCCTGTAATAACTCAAAAAAAATCTCAAAACAATGTTGAACATACTCAGAAGAGTGGGATGTATCATCTCTCATATAAAAATGGTACTCTCTGATTATCTTTCAGTCATGTTCTGTACTATCAGGGGAATTTCTATATGTTATGTGGACAAAAATAGCAATCTGAATGGAATTGTAATATTGAGCTTGCAACTCATTTTGTTTTTGTAATGTGTATTACTTCACAAATTCAACCACCGATATAATAGTGTCAATCAGGAAAGAGTCCTTACACATCCTCAATTTCTTTTCCAACCACTGAGACCTGTGACTATGCCTTGCATACTTGTAAAAAAAATCTTGAAATATGAAATAAAATTAGAAAAACTACATTCTTTTGTATCCAACTCACATCTAGAGCCTCCACCTCCACTCTTCAAAGTATATTTGACCATCTTATATGTCTCTTTTTTACAATTGTCTTTCCAAAATCGTGTATGTTGCCTTCATGAAAGCATGAAACAAACTTCAACAAGACACCACATTGTGAGAACTTGCCATTTAATAAATTGTTTCTATAGAAGAAACAACCATCATATTTAGGACATAAAAATTGATCTAGCAAGTCTCTTGATGATTTTGGAAGATTACTTGCACCAAAATCCTACAACATTTTGTTAGTTTCAAAGTAGAACAAATATGGTGTAATAGTTCATGGTGCATTGAAAACTCCACATGATATTTACAACAACAAGTATTTCAAATCTTGGTACACAATAAAATGGCTTAAAGGATTCAAAAGCCCTTTGTGATATTTTCAATGTTGAATGTGCCTCATGAAAAAATTTAAACAACATTGTTTTACTTAATTCCAAATAATGTTTAGGATGTGGTGTGTGGTCTCGATCACCAATTCTTAACTTCAAGACATCAATCACATTTTGTGACACTCTTGAATTAGAGTGCCAAAAGAGTTTAATTTCATCCTTCACACTATCGGTTAGATTTTTTATCAAGACATGGAAGCCTCCCACCATAAGCCCATTTATCATTTTGAAGAGGATCATCAAGTATTTCTCTTCTTGCAAGTGCTCTTTCCAAAGTTTTACTATTTATGTTCAATTTAACATACATTTGTATCATAAAGTGAGTCCTTCTCAAATGATGACTTACTAAGGAGGTTGTAATAACCCTTCGAGAAGCTCTCTTATATTTTTCCTTTCTAGTATTCCCAATATAATTGAGAGCACTAAAAATATTTCTCACAATAATTCAATTTATCTCCATTTTTTTGTTTAAATGAATCTTCAATTTTGCTAGTATAGGTCTAATTGTTTGCATCTTTAACATTTGCACAAAAATTTGGCATTTCTTGGTCAATGTCTTCTTGCTAAAAAATTCATCCAAAAGTCTTGAATCCCACAACTGAATGGTTTTTTTGATCTCTTGCCTTCAACATTTCTCATAATGTTCTCATCAATTTCAAGTAACCATTTTGCTATTTTTGAACGTCTTGGATTTGAAGTTTGTCTATCTTTCTCGTAAGGGACTTTATTTCTCATATAATTTGGAGATGTGTAACATTCATTTGGTACTCGTGCAACATTTTCATTCCCCACCACTATATTTATAGTCTCTGTCTCTAAATTTCCATTCTCCATCTCTATATCTTCAATTTGAATCCCTACATTCTCATTCCCAATGTCTACATTTTCATTCTCCAAATCTACTTTTTCATTTTCAATCACTACATTCTCATTGTCAAAATTATTATCATTACTTTAAAATTCAATGTCACCTTCACTAATATTCAACATATTTGATGATTTTCCCTATATGATTCTCCATATGCTTCAATTTCTTTAATTGTAAGATTTCTCTTTTGTTTATGTTTTCAAGGACCGTTTCTCCCCATTGTGACAACAAAAAGTTGATGAAACTGATTGCTAATCAATAATCTTTGAAAAAATATGGTCCAAAAAGGTTAATTTTTTCTACAACTATCTCAGAACCCATTAATGTCAGATGCAAAATGGATGTAGGGACAGAGAATAACAGTATGGCCCACTAGCCCTTTTGTGTGTTGAACATATTAGGTATATGGTACTGTATCGTCAGAAAATGGAAGCACTTCCATCTTGGACTATTTTAGCCCTCTGAGTAAGTGGTTTGGGGTCATGTCAAATGCCTTGAATGGGTCTTTGACTTGGATCTATCTTTTCCCCTGTTCTGCCCTATTTCCCACTTCTCTCCGGCCTATTTTTGGCATCTTGCTCTGCAGATTTGAGGTTCTTGACCTCAGGGTCAAGGTCGACCTTGACCCTAACCTAGTTTAGGGTTGACCTCAACCCTGACCTAGGTTAGGGTCAATCTTGACCCTGACCCAGGGTCCAAATTTTAGGTTTCCAAGGTTTTCGGATGTCAGGCTTTGGAAATATTTAATTCCTACTTTCGGGTCTGTTGTTTTGGTCTCCGAAGTAATGACTCTTGAAATTATATTTAATACAGGTCCACTTCTAGGGGTATAGGTATAATTAGAATTTAATTCTCCTATGTAGGCCTCTCTATAAGATTATTCCCCAGATTTTTATATAAGGAAGCCTTCTCCTCTCATTTTCTCTAAGGCTTGATAAGAATCATAAGCTCTAAGACAAGATTTGAAAGGACAAGACTTGAAGCATAAGATGCAAGAAGAAATTTCATCCATCCAAACTCTATGCATAATCTATTGAAGGAATCATCTACATTCAAGAATTAAATCATTCAACTACATTCAAGCATTTAATTCATCAAGGAGATCCATTGGTAGCCATTGAAGGATTCAAGCTCTATGGAGCCCTCTTATTGAAAATTTCTCCATCCACATCCATGAAAGCTTCTTCCTATTCCAAGATCCATTAAAGATTGGTGTTGAAGATCTAAAAGAAATTGATTTAAGACATCCTACATACTACATTATATATTCTACATTCATTTGGAGCATACATACTTGTGGGTCCAAGGATTCGAATCCTCCACAAGGGTTTCTATACAAGCAAGGTGAATTTGTTTATTCACTTTGTTTATCTCTGCAATTTCAATTATATTTTAAGGTTAATTCCAAAACCAGAGTTTGACCAAGGAAAACCCCTCCCCCCAACAAACAAATTCATTTTTCTTATAGGTACAGGTACAAGACAGCAAATTATAGAGTAGATTCGGATACCCTTTTCGGCCAACTTTCAAGATCCGCGAACTGAATTTTTGTCAGAGCAGTGTAGGTCCAGGTCAACATTTTGGGGTATAATTGCACCCCCACATTTGGTTCAAGGTTGAACTGACTCAGAAAAGAAAAATATTTCTGATTTTTCTCCGTCTTTGTGTTTCTGTTCCAGATCCAGTTGCAAAATTTCCTGAAACCTGATATGGACATCAGATTACAACAATTTCCAGATCTGATATAATTTGAGGTTAGTACTTGTCTTCAATTCATTTCAATTAAGGTTTTAATCAATTCAAATCTATTACATACTCTTCATCCATAATTTAGGAATGTGAGGCTTTCTTCTTCCTTCTTATTTTTGATCGATTGAGGCATTTGTGCATTAACAATTTTCTTATGGTTGATCAAAGTGGATCTTTCCTTTGTGAAATTTGGGGCTACGAGGAGAATCTTATCTTCCCCCAAAACCTTTAAATACAACACAAACACTATTTATATCTTGCATTTTATATCATCACATTTTTTATTTCTTACATTTTGGTGAACCCGCTTACGACAACTCTTTCTTTTTTGGTGTTAGATTTACATTTCATGCTAGATCTTGTATGCATATTAGATTAGCCTTCTTTTATTTTCTTGCATTTACATTTTCTTAGTTTAGTTCATTTACATTGCATTGGTGTATGATCTTTACTACCTCTAGTCCTACTTATAATATCTGGGTTAGAAGAAGTCGTAGACTTATGGGTTCCTTTGATCCTGAGTCTTCCTCTCCTTTCCTTAGGGTCCTGGATGACAATTTGATCACTCATGATTCCAATCCTTCTACGGAGCATAACTCTTCTCACTCATCTCATGATAAGGATAATGCTTTAAGAGTTCCTCCTGAACAAGTCCAAAAACTGTCAACTAAACTTGATAAAATGGGAAATTGGCTTATTCAAGAAAACCATAATCAAGATTTTATTCAATCTATAGAGACTCTTAAGAAATTCCTTCATGATAGTGATCAAGGTGTTAATCTCTTGCGTGGTATTACTCATCTTATGCATTTAAATGTTAAACCTTTAGCTCAAGAAGCTCAAGATCTAGGATTCACTCATCCTATCACTAGTGTGGAACCTTCTTTCATTCCTTTACCTAGCAATCCTACTTATACTCCTCCTTTAGTCACTACATCTCTTACATTTTCCAGTCCTCTAGCTTCAAATCTTCCCCTTCCATCTCTTCATGTGAGTATTCTACTGGTGTCTTTACCTACCTTACAGCCTTCTTACTATAGTGTTCCTTTTACCTATTCCAACCCTCTTCCAATTGTGGTTCCAAGTGTTCCACCGGTTGTGTCTTCTATTCCTGTCGCTTCCCACACTTTTCCTAGTGTCCCTAATATTTCTACGTCTCCTATTTCTTCTAATGATTCCATAATCATTAGTCTGGCTTAAACTGTGTCCTCTTTACAACAACAACTTGCATCCTTAACTCAATCCAAGTTTAGTATTCCTACATGTGATATGGGTAGCCCTTTATCCCTAGACATTATTCATGCTCCTGTCCCTCAGCAAGTCGATATGCCTCGTCTTGAGAATTACAATGGTAAAGGAGATCATGTCACTCATGTTAAAACATTTCAAATCCTTTGTATGACTATGCTCATTACCATAGGATTTTAGCCAATTTGTTTGCTAGAAATTTTCATGATAACGCCTTGCAATGGTATTGTTCCTTATCTCCTTATTCTATTGATTCTTTTCCAAAACTTGCTAATACCTTTATTCAACAGTTCCAAAATAACATTTGTCTTCAAGTGTCCTTAATTGATTTGATGCAATGTAAACATAATACTAAAGAAAAATTGACTGAATTTATTGGTATATTTAAGCATTTGTATGCTCAGATTTCCTATCATGTTCCTGATATTGATATTCAGCATATGTTTATTTCAAATTTGCAAAAGGATATTAGAGATAAGATTTTGCTTATTGAATTTACCTCTTTTCAACAACTTTGTGCAGCACTTCATCATTATCAATTACAAGTAAGTCAATTTGAGAGCAACACTCCAATGGTGTTAGTAATAACTGAGAGGGGGGTGAATCAGTGGCCTCAAAAATTTATCCTTTAAAATTTAATCCACCAATTAATACACCTCAGATTATTAATTCCCTACAAGATGTATGCCTTGAAATACTTGAAATAATTAATTGTATGTCAGTTTACCTTGTCTATCCTTATTCTCCTTGATTACCGATAAGCAGTAAAACTTATTTACTGGTACTCGGTAAATATGCAGAGTATACCAATCAATCCAGAAATGCATATGTGAAATGTAAAATAATAAAGTAATAAACCATACACACATAACACATGGATTTTAACATGGAAACCCTGTTATGGGAAAAACCACTGGGACCGGTACCCCAAATTTTCACTCTTCTGAAGTGAGCCATGTTAGAAGCCAACCCTGTTAAAGGTTACAAACACACAGTTAAGTGCGACCTTGTTAGAGGATTTGTATACATATATTGTCACTAAGTATCTGGCATCTATGCTACCATCCTTGAATCAGCCTTTAGACTGTTAATAGGCTTTATGCTAATCTTACTACCATCCTTGAATCAACCTCCTTCTTAGACTGTCAATGGACTTTAGGTAAGACCGATGCTACTATCATGAATCAACCTTTTTGGTAATCTGTTAGGATATACCTCAATTATAGAAGATGGTTAAGTAGTGCTCTGTTAAGAGACTTAATGCTTCAATGGTTAAACTGAAACACAATGACCTATTTCTAATGCAACTTTTGAATTGCAGATATTCATATCTATTTACGTACAATACCTCTCTGATAAATGTATCAATTCAATTCCTTTGTGCTTCACACTTTCTTCTATGTGATGTTGTGCTTCACTGTTCGTCGGTTTCTGTAGAATTCTTTAGCTCTCCCTTAGCTTGATTGATCAAGACTGTATGAAGTTTATCCTTCACCAGTTTCTCTTCAGCATCTTCTATCAATTCACTCCCCCGTGTATCTGATTTCTTTAGGAAATGAATTATGCTTGTCTCTTATATAGACATGATATTCCTTAATTCTTGATTCTTGGCGTGAAAAACAATTTAGCCAATTAGATTTACGACTTTAACTCCTGATTTATCTCATAGTTATCTTCTTGCCAGCTATATAAATCAATTGCTTAACTGTGGTTGAATAAAAAAAATAAAACAATCAGTTAAGTCAATCCTTAAGCTCTGTCAGCTAGATATTTTGTCATTTTTTGATCTCTCTGTTCTGTCGGTCAATTCTGCAGTTCATCATCGGTGACAACTGCCAGTTCCGTCGATACAACTTTAGTTAGCTTTGAGATCTCCGTCCATCGGGCATCATTGGATTTTTCTCATCGGGCAACACTATTTTCAACTCATTAGGCATCATGTGAATCTGCTTTGTTGGGAAACACTGTCTTCTTCTCATTGGGCATCACTGTGACTTTTTCTCTGTCTTTACCGATGGTGTGCACTCTGTCAGTGTTGTCTGTCACTTAGTGAATACATGACTTTTATGCATTGCTGAAAGCATAACCTCTGTTCCATTGATTCTCTAAATTCTTTGGCATTATGTACATGATCGTACAAATGGTATCAAGTTGACATCAATGACAATACAAACCATTAACTGATTTAATGTCTTGCATCATCTTCAACTTAACATTATCAAACATTCAATCAGTTACATGTCATCAATCTCTCCCTTTGGCATTGATGGA
>MU223601.1:1431643-1450153 GCA_018584345.1 Thuja plicata | reverse complement strand
GAGAATCAAGATCCTACCTCATCTCCTCCTAGGATGTCTTCTTTGCTTCCTTCTTGTGAATCTATTTGTAGTGTTGAGACAACTAACATGGTTTATCCAAAACCCTTGTTGACTATCAAAGGTTGTCATCGCATTACTGTCAAAGGTAAACCTATGGAGTCTTTAGAGTCTTTCAATGATCAAGATTTGGTAGCTCACACCTATCATACAAGGAATAACCCTCAACCTAATCTGGTGGTTCCTACTTCTTTACCACCTTCACAACCCATTCCTCCTTTGCCACCCCATCTTCCTAGCAAGGAGTATGATTTGATAAACCAATTGCGCAATACCCCTGCCAAGATTTCTTTATGGTATCTTCTTCAAACTTCACCTACCTACCATGAATCCTTGAAAAAATATCTAGAAACTCTTCCCACTCCACCTCCTAATCAAGAGAACATCAATGCCTTCTTATAGTGCATGCATGCTACCCCAGGTCCTCCTAACATTGTATTTACTCAAAAGGATTTACCTTCTAAAGAAGTACATAATCAATATGATGCTCTCATGGTTGTTTTTACTATCAATAAGAATATCATTCATAGGACCTTGATTGATAAAGGATCTGGGCTTAATATTTGTAGCATGGACATGCTCAAAGTGATTAAAGTCAATCTTTCAACTATTCAACCTGACAATGTTCCTATACGTGGCTTTGATAACATTGATAAGAAAAATTTGGGCATCATTACCTTGCCTATAAAAGTAGGTCTGGTCATCCTGAATACTCCTTTTCATGTTATGCCTAGACCTCTTAAGTATAACCTCCTTTTGGGTAGACCTTGGTTGCATGAGATGCATGTTGTTCCTTCCACCCTTCACCATAAAGTCAAGTTTATTCACAACAACATGATGTATACACTTCATGCGGATGATGCACCAAATCCTTGTTTGAATATTCAAACCCACAATACTCATATTCCTAATAGTAATCCTTCTTCCTCTAATGCTTTTCCTAGAGATGATTGGGGAACCTTGGATTTTAATCCTACCTTTATTGGAGAGTATAAGGTTTTTGATCTTGATTTTATGAAGCAACAAAGAGAGTTTGAACAATGAGCTTTTGCTTCTACTTCTAATACCCTTCGTAATAAATTTGTCACTGCTTCTACCCACTATGAATCTGTCAAAACTACTAATGATGACATAGTGACTACTTAAGTTCCATTGACTCCTTCTGATATGGTTTCCCATTATGGTCCTGGTTATCATTTACTAGTTAAACAAGGATTCCATGGTCAAGGATGTGGTAAGAATAAACAGGGAATTCAAATGCCCTTATAGAATGGGGGCATGAGCATTCTTATGGATTGGGATTTAATCCTCAACAACACATCAATGTTAACATCATCTCAAATAACACTTCAAAACATGATGAACCTATGAAGTAATTTGACCAAGAAGTTCTTTTTCCTAAACTCCTTCGTGCTAAGATGATTACTAGACCTAAACGCAAAAGGAAACGTAGTCCACACTTGAAGCCTCTTCCTTTTTTTTGTATCATAGATTTCATGATCACTCTACTAATGAATTTCAAGCTTTATATTATAAGATTAGGCAGCTCATTGATAGTAAAGTTATTTATATATCATGTGGCAATAAGTTATATTTCAATCATGTTTTCTCTAAATAACATTTATGTTCCTATTATGGAGCTCCAAATTATGTAAACAATGTTAGCCTAATCCTTGGGGGATCATTGTCTTGCATAGTGTTGTGAGTGATATAATAGGTCCCCTTTCATCCTTGTTCCTACGCTTGGGGGGCAAGGATGTCATCTCCTTCTTTTCTGTCTTTTTGGGATCCACTTCTCCCTTGGTTAAGTAGTATCTATCTATTATGTGATATCCAATCATACATGAAAATCTTGGTTTGCATTGAGGATTTATGTCCTTGATCATAACCTATTTCGTTGTTTAACATTGGGTTTCCATGGTTGATAAATTTCTCACCTTGGAAACTGAATAGTGTGCTATCCCTGCCAAGGGTTACTTTTTCACCTCTTGCATGATATCACTTGGCATTTGTCCCTTCCATGGTCTCATAGGAACTATGACCTTCTTGTCTTGGACTGGGTGTTGTCTATGGATATTGTCTTGATGTTGTTCAAGAAGGCTTTATCCTTTTTATTTTCTTTCCTTAACATGTCAAAATAGCATGTATTTTTCCATCTTAAGGAGGGGGGAATATATACGGCCTCCCTCGTTCTATATTTTGTATTTTTTTCTAACCTTTTGTTTTGCAGCATGTTAAATCCTCAGAAGGTAACGGACATAAGTTTCTAAATCTTGAAGAGATACGCATTTTACAAATGTATTCCATGGTGATATGAGGATATGTATCCATGGGTACTTCATAAAATCCATCAGAAGATGCACTACATACATGCACAAAGCCACCAGAAGGTGCACAACTATATGGGGTGACTATCAAGTGCTTGCTTGGTGGGCCATCTTATACTTTTGTTGTTCACAATGAGATACACACATCTTACTGGGTGAGCTAGCCACTCCTCTCTCTTATTTTCTCTCTCATGTTATGCTTTTGGATTTAACAAGGACTCAAGTTCATTGGGGGCTTGATGGTGATGACATGTAACTAATTGAATGTTTGAAGATGTTAAGTTGATGATCGTGCAAGGCATTAAATCAGTTAATGTATTGTATTGTCATTGATGCCAACTTGATATAATCTGTATGGTCATGGAAATACTGCCAAAGACTTCAAAGAACTGATGAATCAAAGGCTATGCTATCAGTAATGCATACAAGTCAAGTATTCACTAAGTGATTGTATACACCGACGGAGTGCACACCGACGGACAGAGTAAAAGAGCAAATTCATAGTGTTACCCAACGAGCAAATGCATAGAATTACCGATGAACAAAGTCACAGTGTTTCCCGATGAGAAAAACACAGAGTAACCTGACGGACAGAATTACAGTGTTGCCCGACGGAAAAGACAAGGACAGAGATCCCAGTGACAATTGAAGTCACACAGATGGAACAGTCAGTTATCACCGACGACTAACTGAATTGTTGACCGACAGAACAGAGAGTTCAGAAATGAAAAAATGCTTAGCTGCCAAGAGCTATAAATAGACTTGACTAATACTTATCATTGTTTTAATCCGAAGATGAGTAATTGATTTAAAGCTGATGTGTCCAGTTGGCAAGAAGATCTCTTTGAGATAAAACTAGAGTTTTCTTTAAATCTAATTAGTGAGAATTATGGATCACGCCACGAATCAAGAAAGCCAAGAAAAGGTAAATCGTGTCTATAAAGAGACAAACTCAATTCATTACGAATTGTGTGGGGTGAAGAGAAAAGAGGGAAGATGCTAAAGAGATTCTGAAGGAGAAGAAAGTCTTCATTCAGACCTGATCAAACAAGTTGAAGAAAGAGCTAGATTCTACAGACACCGACGAACAGTGAGACAGCATCACAGAGTAGAATAGTGTGGAGCAAAGGTATAGAATTGATTATATTGATCAAAGAGGTAATGCACTTACAAAAGATCTAAAAATCTGCAATTCAAGTTGTATGTGTGAATAGATCATTAATGTTTCAGTTTAACCATTGAAGCATCAAGTCTCTTAACCGAGCATGACTTAAAATTCTTCTACAATTGAGATACATCCCAAGGAATATCAAAAATTTTGATCATAGAAAGTAGCATTGGATATGCCTGATATCTATTGACAGGCCAAGTGAGTGTTTGATAAAGGATGGTAGCATTAGATGCCAAATACTAGGTGACAAACTATCTTTTAAATTCTCTAACAAGGTCACACCTAATAGTGTGTTTGTAACCTTTAACAAGGTTGGCTCCTAACAGAGCTCACTTCAAAAGAGTGAAAATTTGGGGTACCGGTCCCAGTGGTTTTTCCCTTAATAGGGTTTCCACGTTAAAAATCCATGTGTTATGTGTTAATGTTTTATTACTTTACTATTTTACATTTCACATATGCAATTCTGGATTGATCGGTATACTCTGCATATTTACTGTGTTTCGGTAAATAGTTGACTGCTTATCAGTAAACATATAGAAGAAGGTTTTACAAAGCATTTCGACAAGTAGTAATCTATTATAATTATTTCAAGGCATTCATCTTGTAGGACAGAAGATAACTAGAGGCATAATTTGTGGTTATAAGTTTTAAGGTTTTATTTAAGGATTAATTTTGAGGCTACTGATTCACCCCCCTCTCAGTTATTACTAACACATGGATTCCTTGTATCCTTAATCATAATAGGGATTTTTTCTTCTATTCTTGTTCTACTTTACCAAGAGTCTGCGTTGAGCCCATACTCTAGCTAAAGTGGGGGCTAATTGTATCGTCTTAAAATGGATGCACTCCATGTTGAGACCTTTTAGCCCTCCCTAGTAGGATTTTTTGGTCCTAATTCAAACACTTTCATGCTTCCATGGAGTTTCATGTGCTTATGTGCCTGTTCTGCCTCGCTTTTCTGCCTTTTCTCTTTGTTTCTGAGACTTGGGCACATTTCCTAAGGTCTTGACCCTCTGGGTCAAGGTCAAATTCTATCCTGACCTAGGTCAAGGTCTACCTTGACCTTGACCCCAAGGTCCAGGGTCCTTGGGGTTGGGTCCCAGTTTTGGGGTTTCATCAAAATTTCATCTTTTCCCTCTTTGGGACCACTATTTCTTGAGTTAAGTGTCGCATTCTCAAATTAATATTTGAGGTGGACCTTTCTCAAGATCTATGTAGGAACCCTAATTTATTATTTGAGATTATCCTTCCTCAAGTTTTGTGCCTAATGCTCAAATTAACTTTGGGGTTGGCCTTACCTCGAATTTTGTGACAAGGCTCTTAAATAATTATTTTTATTTATACCTTAAGGGTGGACCCCTTCTAGATTTTTGTGTCAAGACCTTAATTTGATATCTTATCCATGTGCACCTCTCTAGAGTTTTGTTCCATGGTCCCTTAATTATGCCTAGACCTTAATTTAATTTCCTCTCCATGTGCACCTCTCTAGAGTTTTGTGCCATAGACCCTTAATTATTGTTTTCTATGTCAGCCTCTCTAGGAGTTTGTGCCCAAGATCACTATAAAAGAAGGGCTTTCCTCTCTCATTTTCCTCCTAAGCAATCTATTATTATCTCCTTGGAAATCCATTATTATCTACAAGTTATCAAGCAATCTCAAGATCTCTCAAGCATTCAAGACTTCTACATTATTCATCTTGTATTCTCAATTCAAGTACATGAGCACATTTACTTCCATGGAACCATGAATTGGAATGGTAGATCAACTTAATACTCTTCTACAAGGTTCAAAAAAATTCAATTATTCATCTTTGAGGATCCGGATTCAAATCCACCACAAGGGTTTCTATACAAGCAAGGTGAATTTGTTCATTTACTTTGTTTATCTCTGCAATTTCAATTCTATTATAAAGTTAATTCCAAAACCAGGGTTTGACCAAGGCATACCCCTTCCCCCCCCCCCCAACAAAAAAAACCATTTTTATTGCAGGTACAGGTACGGAACAATGGATTACAGAACATAATCGGATACTCTTTTTGGAAAACTTTCAGGATCCGCAAACAGAATTTTTGTTGGAGCAGTGCAGGTCAAGGCCGACATAAAGGGGTCAAGGTCGACCTACATCTGGGTCAATATTGACCTGGCACATAAAATAAAAATATTTCTGGTTTTGTAGATCTCACAGTTTGGGTTCAAGTACGCAAAATTCAATAGTTTCTAAGATCGTTTGACAAGGTTTTTAGCAGATTCTTTTTCGGAGATAAGGACTTTTTATTTCTTCATTTCAATATTAGTCTTCTAGATTTACTTTTCAAATATTCTCAATTTCTCTTTCCTAAACCCTCTCTTTGTAGAGGTGAGGGAGAAGTTAACCCAAGCCATTTATCTCCTTTGTATAGATCACGAATTGACACTTACCTTTGTGTTAATCGGATCTCATTGGAGGATAAATCTTGGTATTCTTCATCTCCCTTGTATAGAGTGTGGATCCATTTTCACCCTATTCGTATATTATTAAACAAATGACTCATATTAGTGTTAGGTAGGGTTATTTGGTTAGGAGACTACTCTAAGTAAGGTTAATTGGTTTATGAATTACATATTTGCCTTGGTCCTAGTATTTTCTCTAGCATTAGAATTTAGAATCAACTTCTCCATGCAAAACACATTGAATGTTGTTAAGGAGTTAATAGAAAATATAGTAATTATTAATACTATTATTATTATTGTGTTTCGTATGAAACTGGAATTTTATCTGATATACTTGATGGAGCTTGTCAAGTTTTATGTTTAAGAAATGTGGATGTAACTTAAATGTAATAGATTCGTGTTCCTGATTGATGGTTTATTTGGGTTAGTGTCAATATGGTGTTATTTGTTTACATTGATGTGACTAGGGATTAGAAGATGTATGGTGTAGGTGGTTGTCATAGACATGTGTGTTTCTGGAAATGATGAAATGGATGTTAATGTTGGAGTGTGGGTCTAGGTGTTCCTTTCGATTGACAATTGATCCTTAAAACTAGAGGTATAGGATATCATTTCTTTGTTAAGGCGCTATCTTTATTTGGAGATTTGTGTGTCTATGTGTGCCCTTCGATTTTTTTTTGGGTGTTTTATATTGTTAATTAGAGGTATGGAGTTCTATTGATTTGATTTGTGGAGCTATGCAGGTTATGATCATGTTTTATGTTGGCTTCATGGTATTACTGAGTATTGGCATTATTTGCAAGGTTTTATTGTACTTTGTTTTGTTTATGGTCTTGGTGAATTTTAGTGATTTAGTTTTCTAGAGGATCCAATGTTTTTTGGAGATTGAACTCATGTCAACCCATGATATGGGATATTGATTTTAGTGTGGAACTAGAGGGTTCCCTAAAGGATCTTCATCATAATTCTTATGTGAGTAATGATTATGTCCATTTTTAGGTTAGACAAATGTGGATCCTCGGACTGATTTTGAGATTTTATGCTCCAAACCTTATTTTGTGGTTCTTTTGATTATGAAAACTTTAAGATTTCCTTAATGATTATTGATTGTTTATGCCTTGTTTTTCATTTGGATCTTAGGGGTAGGTTATCTAGCTGCATCATGGGGGAGTGGATACTAATGAGGGTGTGGGGCCTTGAAGTGGCCAGTCTGGGGTAACTCATTGGTGGTTTCAATCAAGTGATAATTTAATAAAATGAGCTAGGGATAACATTAAATATTGATGCCTCACCCATTCCTTGAGTGCTAATATAGGCTAAGGATAGAAATGGTATGGTGTTTTCCCATCCATGGGATATAGTGAGCTGGCATGATCAGACTTCCTTGTACACATGAAAGGATTGTCTGGTTCCACATGAGTCTTGTAATGCCCCTGCTGAGGTACCCTCGACACAAGGACGTAATAATTAAAATGCAAAATAAAAAAAATAGACATAGATAACAACCAACATTACAAATATACTGCATAAACTTTAACTCAACCAAGATGTATATTATTAAGTATAGCATGAGCCAATTCAGTAATCCATAAATCCATGTGTGACTATCCCATTACATGATAATATACAAGTACAGTATTGATCCTACCACTTCTGAATATTACATCTTGAGACATCAATAGTATATGAATACAACATATTTAATGTTGTTAACAAGGGTACATAATTACAATTCCAAATATTATAATATATCATGTGATACAAGATACAATAATGAGTATCCACCAAGAAGTTGACAAGATGGTACAACGAAGATACTTGATCCATACAGAAAGCTCACGATCATGACCATGAACCTCGATGGAAAAATAATTACCACCCAACCATGTGGGACCATGAGGTTTCTCCCTCTGAGCTAGGAGATAACATAAGTCCCCACACTAAACAGGAAATGACAAACTAGAATATCACATAAAAACCCAAAATATACCACAAAGGGTCACAAGGGAAACAACAAGATACCACTCAGATAATCATGAAAGATACTAATAGATACAACAAGGAACACCAAAAGATACAGAAGGGAATTCCTCGAGATACACAACATACAAGAATAGAAAACAACGTACCATTATACAGTAGACGATATCATAACATAGAAGAAGATACCTATACATACAAGAACATACTAGATGAAACCACAACATCTACGAAGGAAACCTAAAACACATACAGGGAAGTGTCATCACATAGCCCTTCCCCTTGGGTTACCCTGGACAAACACTAGACCTTGGCCCCCAAGTCTCTTGCGTTACCCTAGACAATCTTTGTACCTCGACCCCCAAGTAAGAACATATGTGGAACTAGATAATCCTTTTGTGTGGACAAATAAATATGATCATGTCATCTCAATATATCCCACTGATGGACAAGCATCATCTCCTACTCCCATCCTTAGCTTGTACTAGAACTCAAGCCATGGGAAAAGAACTAATGTTATCTTAGTAATGTTTTCCCTAGTTAATTTTAATAGGTTATCACTTAGTTACTCAACCCACAATGAGTTACCCTAGATGGCTACTTTAGGGCCCTGGCCCTCATTGTAAGCCACTTCCCTACTATGCTCCTAGATAAACTACCCCTAAGCTCCAAACTGAAAACCAAAGAAAAATTAATTCATAATATTCATTTAAAGGAGCCACTGTACAAAGTTTGGATAATAGAATTTCAAAATCAAACCTAGGATCAATATTTGTTCAAAAGGGCATAATCATTGTGCATATAAGTATCATGATGCAAAAAATTTAAGGACCATTGTAGGTCCAACACTTTAATCAAAGTCTCATGGGTCGACATAATTTCAATCTCAAAAACTATACATGGATTCACTAGATCAATAAAATGTCAAATGTCACCAAGACCATTGAAATAAACTAAAAGATAATAAAATCTCATAAATTATTGGCAATGTCTGATAATACCACAAAGATGAAATAAAAAAAGATCATAACTCATAAACTTCCCAATCAATAAAGAATCTCAAGAAATCAATCAAACTCCATGTCTCTAGTTAACAATGGAAAACACCCAAGAACTAATTGAAGGCACACCAAGACACACAAATCCCCAAATTTATATAGTACTCTCCTACGGCTCTGGTCACTAATAGAAAACCCTAAGCACAAGGACTCAATATGAATAACTTGATTTATCAAGAAACTTCCTTACGTAAACAACCAAAAGACCTCAAGGGTGTAACGAGGAGCATGGAGCACTATAGAACAACACAAAACAATATAGAATGCATGAAAAACATGGAAACATAAACATTCACAAAAAAAAATTCAATGACACAACCTAAACCCTAAACACCATGTCACAATATTAACATTAAAACTCTAGTTTGAGACTTTAGGCAATTCTATGAACCACACTTAATGACTTCACTCAACAAGCACTCTTTTATCATCTTTATAAGATACATCCTATCAGTATATAAATATACTATTTAAGTTATACATGCCTTTAAATATAAATCAATCACAAGAAACAAAATATATAAATTCAATATTTATGAACTAGTGCATTATTACTACAACTTCCAACTTGAAAACACACCGCTTTTAAAATAATACACTTCCAACAATAATTTAGCATACGTTACAGATAATCTATTGTGTTCTCTTATGAACACTTTAACATAAGTTATGAATAAACTTATTAGCCCACCCAAACAAGGCGTCACTCAAGTTCCTAATCATAAAATTGGGTCCTATAATTTATCACTCAGACCAATGACGACTCATTCATCCTCTACCCAACATCAATTAGTCTCATTTTACTAAAGTAAACTACTAAAAAGAAATGTTATGAAATCTTTGATATAATGTTAACTAAATGCCACAACCATCTTGACATTAGTAACTTATCATATGAATGTAGAAAAATAATCCAAATACATCTATTAAAATAAACAAACAATTATCTAAAATTACTAAGACTTTAAAATTTCCAATTTCTATCAAAATTAATAGAATTCAATTTTATTTAAAACTTTCATATATACTAAACATGATAATTTCAGTAGCAACTTCTATTATCTAATACTTATCCTAATCCGTAATGACATAAACTATTTTTTATGAAACTTTAAACAATCTTATCATTAATTTAAAATCTAATTACTAATATTTCCTAGATATACTTATACAAGAGAAAGAAAAGATCGCAAAATAACTAATTTCTACCTTACAAACAGGGAACTTGCCATATTAGTTATATCACGAAATAACTTAACCAATCTCACATTTCTTAGCTATTAATAAAGAAAAACAATTATAAATAATGATTTATATTGATATAAATTTAATTCTCTTAATCAAAAAGTATCCATTTGATTTCCATCTCCTACACAAACCTTTGGAACAAAAAGAAAATTCTAGATAAATCTTCCAACCAAGTCATGAAGGAAAGGGCGCCAAGATTTAAGGAAAAGCAACGACTAAATAGAAAAATCAAGGAAAGGTTGAATTTCATTTTGTCAACCACAAGTCCTCTACCAAGGAAAATGGTGCATCATAGAAGGGAGAAAGTCAGCAACTTATACAAGGGAATATGAGTTTTACTTCAAACATAAAACTCAACCTTACACCAAGAGAAGAGGCGCAGAATAAGATAGGGAAGAGATAGAGTTTATTAAGAAAAAAAAGACATCCTACATGCCATTGATCATGGTGTAGCAAGGGAAGCCTTGTTTGGCGCTAAAATTTCATGAGGATGAGACCATGCTTACGTAAAGAATATCTATTTAGGAAAGGAAAGGATCTTTTATAGTCCACAATACCAGCCATATGTTTTTTGTCTACATACGGTGCAATATGGGACTACCCCGTACTCCTTGTAGGAGGCACCTAACTGTGCTACAAACGAGGCGTACATACCCTACCCCCCAGCGGGATTTGAACTTGTGACCTCTCTTTTAAGAGTACAAGTTCTCCACCACTAGGCCAACTCAGGCTGTACAAAAAGTTTATACAAGGGAAAAGTTGGATTTTAATTAAACAAAAACAAGAGTAAACTCATTCTAAACGAAATGGCACACAAAAGATACGTTATGCAACAGCCAAGGGAGGCATTGAAAAGTCCATCTTATGCGTTGTCTAATAGACAAAAATTAGTGCCCATATGGAAACTAAACACAACTTACAAAGGGGTCTATGCATACATCATTAACATATGATAATACTAGCAGTTGCACTATCACTTGCACTTTTTGGAATAATAATTTTTTTGATAAAAAATAATATCTTCCAATTCTTTTCATTTATAGATTTTTTTTTAAGTTTTCTTTTATCAACACCTATGAAATTATATAATTTTATAGAAAAAAAACATAATCTAAATAATATTTATTGTAATTAATAAATAAAATAATATGATATTTATACTATTAAAAAATATATATATATATATATAATTTTATATTATTTGAAGAAATTTAGAAAAATATTTTAGTTTTCAATATAAAAAGATCAAATAAAAAATCAAATTACTTTATGAATTTGTTAAAATATTTTATTATTTATCTCTCATAATCTTTTTAAGATATAAATAAGCTATTAAATAGCCTACATTTGTTATAAGAATATACATATAAAATAAAAATAAAATAAAGTAAAGTTTAAATCTATTAAGTCACTTATTATCTCTAGTTTACTTAAGCTAAACTTTAGGCATGTAATAATTAATTCTTTTATTAATTATTATCATGCAACCTAGGTTTCTCTCTTTTAGGGGTTTGATCACCTTTATAAGGTTTGATCTCTTAGTAATTATTCCAACGCAGTGAATTATTGAGGATGCTATCGTATTGGGGATTTTCTCTCCATTGTTTACTTAATATATTTCCTCTTTCATCGATCTGTTATTTGTAGCCTCCATAGCTTTTGCTTCTCTATTTCTATGATAGGTTTGCATGTAGGTGATTCTTGGGAGTTGTAGGGTTGAGTTTTATCAACTCTAATATGGTATCAGAGCTCCAGATCTTCATGTACCTATTCTCTTCATGAGAGATTTGACCGTGTTCTTTAGATCTGTGTTTTTTAAGAGGTTTTTTGTTTCAAAATTTTGTGGATCTAGTGGGAGTTTATTTTTGGAGCACTTTGGGCTCAAATGAACCTCATGGTTGCGCTCAAAAGGCCCAAAAGCCCTAATTTTCATATAAAGCACGTCCAATTTGGATGATTATCATAATATGCTTTAAATTTAGAGAAGTTGGTTGAGCAAGGATTGATGCATGTTCGACATTAATGAGCTAATTATTATCCTCTTGTTGTTCAGCTAGATGTAAGGTTTTGTTGTTACTCATTTGAGATGCTTTCTTAATTATTCAAGAAGGATTAATGATATTGTGAGATATGTCATGTCACAGAATCTTTAACAATCTAGTTAGTATTTCTCTATCCTATAATTGATTATGGCTTTGGGAAAGATAAAATATATATTTGTTAGCCATTAATTTTCATAATTATAGAGCTATATGTAGGAATCCCTCTAATTTTAAATCAACTAAAGTCTGTTAATTTGTTTATATATGAATAAAAGTATAACTATCTGTTTATATATATATAATGTTCTTACATGGACAATTTAAACCTTTCCAGATTTGTGAATAGATTCACTTAAGGCCTCTATAATAGTGAAAGAGTTTGGATTTCAATTCTAATGAACTAAGTAGGAGAAGTTTTAAAAAGTTCTGGGGGTTGGTTAAATCTGGTTACGACCTATACCATTGACCACTCAAAGATATGGAGACATAACTCTGAAATCTATTTTCTGAGACGATGAGTAATGCATCCATGGAGAAGATACCCGAGATTCCAAGTTCATTTAAAAAGTAGTGGACACGATTAAACCATAATTCCCAAAAGCTGTTCTACGGAAAGATTTAGGCACAACTCAGAAAATTTGGGATACGGTCAGCTATGATGCTAGTTCCAGCATAGGGAGAGTACAAAACAAACAAATTTTATCATCAAATAAATAATAGTATCACTGTGAACAATGTGAGTTTTGAAGTTTTAAGTGTGATTCCCAGGAGACCACGGTCCTTCAAAAGATGCAGTGGAGTGGGTAAACTCTGAAATTTTGAAGACAGCTAGGGGTCAGTTAAAGAGAAAGATTCAGAGAATCGGGAGTTTAAAAGGTAGAAATGCAAAAGGAAAGGGGATAGTATCAATACTTACGTACTCCATCATCAGGAAAATGACGAGCTAGGTTTTACTCTTGAGATGTCGAAGTCATTCAAAAAAACTATTGGGAACGTAAAATTATGGAATTCCAACATCAAGAATTCCCAAGATATGGAAGTTATTTCGGGCCTACAATGGTGTCGCGCAGTTTCCAAAATTATGAAAAGTAATTTAAAGGATGGATTAAGGGACGACCTCAGGGAAGCGGGGGATGGAAGGCTCTGATGCGAACTCCAAAATTTTGGAAGATGCCCCAGGAAGGTACTATTACCAAAAACCTAAAGTTTTCAAAGGGAGGGTTTTTAAATATAGGGCCTCGATAATCAAGATAATGATGTACTATAAGGGAAGTTCTAGATTCTCACCGTACAACAACATATTTTTGAAAGTGTCTTTGAAATATTCTAAAATCTACCTATCATGACCCCAATTTCCATTCATGTGTCAATGTTAGACGCATATAGCCACTTCCATGTACAAAGGTCTAACCCTACATTTAAAATGTATATTAATGAGCTTTGAATGCATAGATTATATGCTTATTCTCTAGTGACGTAGAGACTTGTTGTAGAAGGTAAACCAAATTATTGTATCCCAGAGTCTTTCTAAAAAAGAAGGAACCTAAGGAGTAGAGCACCTCCTCCGAATATCTCATGTTGCGAATAATCATCTCCTGGAGATGGCCCTAAAATATCTCAACTACGACCATCTGAATGGTGCCTGTAGCACTTGGAAAGATATTGGTGATACTAAGTTGAATTTTTATGACTTAGAAAATTTGTGCAAAAGAGTACATACCCCCCCCCATACACCCAATAACTTGGAAGTTGGTTTAGACTGGGTTGATCCAAGTAGTTGGTTTTCCTGTAGCCATCCAAGCCCCTGAGATGATTTTGGAGTGCATTGCCTAATTTGAACCTAGCAGTAGGCAAATAAAGAAATCAAATAATCATATTTTGGTTACCCTAGACAGGCAATCGATTCAAAATTTATTAGGCCTACCTGCAAGAGAAGAATATACTGATTAGGAATTCTCATTGGCTGCATCTTTTCTTAATGAGAAGAAATTACGGTGGAGAGGCGAGATGTTTGCATATTGGTTCCAAGCCAAGAGGGCACCTAGATCCAAACTCCCTAAGACTCTATACAGAACAAATATCAAAATAGAGATTGTGGATATTTTGGTACCACTACATTGACTTAGGGGGAATGAGGATGCCCTAAATTTTGAGGAGTGGTGTTTTTTCATCGTTTAGACTCTTTGTGTTGAGGGTAGATATATTAACTGGGCCCAACTACTAAGTGATAGGTTGACCTAAATTCTTGTGTTAGCTAAATGCACGTCCTCTTTCCATATATCTTCTTATATCATTTATTCCTTGGCATGTATTCGCAGCTCGCCCGACCTCCCTAGCGCTGAAGAATATGAGGAAGACATCCAAGTATATGATTTATATTCATGTTTTTAGATGCATAATAGTCACGAAAGTTTTAAGAGGGTGAATGATGCTTTCACCATGAGAGTATGCAGGGACCTGTAATGTTTCTCAAAGTGTTGAATATCCACAGAGGCTTCATCAATGATAACTACATTTGGGAGCCATTTCACACAATTCCCGACATTCACTTACTTTAGGATAGGAGCATTTGACAATTTCTCTTATAAGTTTCCAAGATATCCTGATGATAAGATCATCCTAGTAGAGCTATGTAGGAAGATCATTGAGGTCAATACCAGGTGCAGTGAGAATCACAAAGTAGGAATTTGATTTCCTATTATAGTTGGTGAATATACATGCACATCCAAAACCAACACCCTTAACTTGATAAACAATGCCAAAGCAAAGTTTACGTTTAAGTCGTATAACGTACTTCGAACCCATTTTGATCCTACAAATTATGTTAAGGAGAATTTACAACTACGATCGTCATTCCACCATATCCCCTCCTTAGAGGACTACTGGGCTAACAGCAGAGACGATTTCAACATGAGGGAACAATTCTGGTCCCGACTCACTATTGATTAGGTCAGAATCTATGGTGTCAATATTAATGTGGAGGGATTGTCTAAAGATGTGATGGATATACAATCTTTGCATTATTTAGGTATGATAAAGGGAACCCCTCTTAAGCTCATCACATTTAAAAGGCCAAAACTTGATGATCTTGACCTAAAGATGGTCCCTTCCTTAAGCGGAAAACCAATTGGGTCTAATGGAAATAGACGGGCAGACGAGGAGCAATCTCCTCAAAACCCTTGCCTACCCAAACACAGAGTCTAGCCCCAGTTACCAACAGAGCAACAAACGCGGGGAAATCGGTCCAAGATGAATCCCAATCAACAGGAGGGGATGATCAGCCTCCTGAGAAATTCCATGGCATACCACACACATGTGGAAGTGGGTCATTTCCTATCATTAAACTTGACACGCAAGAGGGACCCGAGCAGGAGGAAGCAGGAGAGCATGTTATGGGTTCCCAAGGAGATCCCCAAGAGAAACCTCAAGTGAAACCATAGGATGAGCAGCCTCCATGACCCCGAGGAGATTCTCTAAAGGAGCCCATTATCCCCATCCCTATAAGGTACCCTTCTTTTCTACCCCCTTCTCAACTATTCAAACTCCTCCAATAGTGAAGAAGTTATTTGATATAGAAATTTTAGCCTCTACATCATAAATTCTATCATCTCCTTCATGGATAGAGGAGACAATCAAGAGAAAAAGGAAAAGGGAAGAGGATAGAGTTCCTCTAGGTGATTTGATCCCTTAGATCATGAGAGCCCCCCCCCCACTACAAAAGGTAATAATAAATATAGTATTCTTTCTGCTTTGGGGAAGGATCGAGAGACTAGGCATGTTATTTTGGCAATTGCCCAAGTCAAGACGCAGGATAAAATCGATTAATTATATAATGCATATTTTGATGTAATCATGATTGATATAGGTCCTCCACACCATGATAGTATCATGGATATGTGGGAGTTCACCCACCAAGAGCTGAGGTAAATACTGGATGGGCGGAAGGGAGAGAAAGTCAAACTCAAGTCCACTGTAAATCACCTCTCTGAATATATCAGAAAATCCCTCACTCCACTCTCCTCTCAACCTGGGCTACCATCCAATGAGACATTTGATCCCACATTATATTCCAATAAATATTTAATTGCACAATTATGTGAGGATCGTCATATGGGGCATATAGGCAAGGATTAGATCAAGGATCTCAAGTATAGAGGACTTTCACTAATAGATTTCCTTGTGGATTACTACAAGATATATATTCATCTTAAGGATGTGGTGATAATTGATATTTAGTTCATAGAGGAAGAGAAGAGAACTATTTAAAGCCTCATGTCTCTTTTGGAGGATTTAATGAAAATGAAATTTGAGGATGTTGTCTACTTAAACATTTTGAAAACTACCGATGAGCCACTCCAAAGGTGTATTTTTTCAATGATATTCAATAGGGATATTATATCAGAAGTCCATGAGCATCTAGAAGTCATGGTGGAAGCCTTAAGATCTAGTATCTCACATATGGATTAATACTTCATAGAATTAGGCTGTAATTCCCATCAGGGTGAGGGAGATGCCCTCATCAATATTCAGGGCATGAAGAGCTCTTATCAGAAGAATTTAGACAACATCACCAATCCTGTTACATATCATAGTGGGGATATATCTAAACTGAAATCCCTAGATTTTTAGTTATCTATCGCTATGCCTGATGTTCAAGATTTCTCTCAGCAAATCAGACAAATAAAGATTGACCATGTTTATTGGATAGTGTGGAATGACCAAGTCACCATCCCTAAGGATGATGACATGATGCGTGTTCTTTCAGCCATGGAAAGCACCTAAAATCTACTTCGACAGAGTCAAAAAAGATCCAAGGTGGAGAGGCTACATGAGCTTTATCCCTATCTATAGTAATTTCTACTTATCATAACACTCGTCACTTTTCATTTATTTATGCTTTACCAGTTATTTTATTTCCATCTTTAGGAGACAAAGGGACTGTAAGATTCTTTGTTTGTTTTTGTAATTGATCCATAATTTCCATTACATATCCTTTTTTCTTTGATCATGGTGTTTGGTTTATAGTTGTTTTTAGGATTGCTTTACATAATTAATGAATGAATATTGTGTTTGATTTAAAGTTGTTTTTAGGATTTCTTAACATAATCAATGAATGGATTCTGACTATTATTTAAGAGAGCTAGACTATCTTGTCTGATTAGCCTCAATTCCTTGAATAGCTAGTTCATTTTCTCTTTTGTTTCCTTCTCTATAGATATGGTTAATTATAATTTAATCAAAATTATGGCTAAGAACAATAGCCCTGGCTAAAAATGCATCTAATCTCCAATTGAGGAGAGAACCTTTCCTTTAAGGCATTAATAATGATTGTTGAGCCTCCTTCAATCTCCAACTTCTTACATCTTAAATGTCTACAAAATAATAAGCCTTCCACCAGAGCTATTAATTATGGGGACGGCTTAAACATCACACACTAAGCTTTGACTGCTTAGGTGGCTAGTTGATGTGGGTCCCTCCTTAACTCCAGTGTTTCTCATTTCTTTAACCCTATTTTTTCCCCATTTCCGTCAGTCGTTTCCCTCATTCAAATCAAAATTCCGTCCAGTGTTTGGTCTGCCGTTTCCCACAGTGGCACGGTGTTTGGTCATTTCAAAATTCAACTCAAATTTAATTCCCGCGTAGTCTTTGTTATGGTGAATTCAAAACTCGATTCAAATTTTATTCCCGCCCACTATTTTGTTACTTTGCATCCGATTGGATAAATAATATCCAAGTTTCTCAACCACTGCAGATATCCTCCCTGCCTGTGTTCGAATTGGCAACTTTTGAACAAGGTACTAGTATCAAACAGAGCAGATTCATGGAAAAGGCATGAAACTTTCGAGAAAGTTCTATTGGTGGATGCAAAACTAGATTTCTGTTTTCTTGACCTTTTCTAATGTCTCTTCATCGTGTGACAGATTATGGACAGAACAAAGATGTTAAATGTTTTGTATGCAGTCTATAAACAGAGTTGCACAGATATACAAATGAAAGGCTATTTTGTTCCCACTACTGGTTCACATTTTTTGAGGTATGATCTACAACAATGGATGTATGTACTTTAATTATGGAGAGAAATTTTAAAATAATTTAAAACTGTTGGTTACATCCTTCTAATAGCTATGAAAATGAATATGTAACAGTCCTCACATAGTGATCAGAAGGGGATATAGCGCAGTGCTGGCAACTTTGTT
>MU223601.1:1379964-1418279 GCA_018584345.1 Thuja plicata | reverse complement strand
TTCTCAATCTATTCAATCTCTTCATTCATTGCACTAACCCATTCTTGATTCTCAAGTGCAGCATTAACATATTTAGGCTCAAAATCACAAATCAAACATCTATTGTTAAGTGACTTACTTCTTGTTCCCATTCCTTCTCTTTTATCCCCAATGATCTAGTCATGTGGATGGTGTCTTCTGACATATATAGAAAGTACAGGTTCAAATCTTTGTTCTTCATTTTGATATTCATCACTCGGATCAGCATTGTGAGCATTTTCCTGATTCTCAGTGTGTGCAGCCTATTCATCAGTTGCATTTTTTTGTCCCTCGGGCAAGGTGTCAGGTTCTTCAATGTAGACAATTTTTTTGTAATATTCAGGTTCCTTTCTACTTTCCTCATCATTTTTCTTAGCAAATTCATCCACTTTAACATTTTCACTCTCAATGATTTTGTTAGAAGATTTGTTCAGACATTTGTAAGCTTTGTTTTTAGTAGAATTTCCTATAAATATTCCTTCATCACTTTAGAGTAAAGTTTTCCATTTCTATCATCTTTTAGTATATAACATTGACTTCCAAAAATTCTAAAGTAACTCACATTTGGTGTGTATCCATACCATAGCTCATAAGGTGTCATATTTGTGTCTTTCTTCAATTGAACTCAGTTTAGTGTATAGACAACAATACTCATAGCTTCTTCCAGAATGTTTGTGTGATGCCTTTTTCAATCATCAGTGTTTTGGCACAATCAACAATTGATCTATTCCTCCTTTCATCAATCCCATTTTTCTGTGGTGTTCTCAGTGCAGAAACTTGTCTTGTAATCCCATGCTCATTACAAAAGTTAGTGATTTCATCATAAATAAATTATCCTCCTCTGTCTGATCTTAAACATTTTAGTTCATTTCCACTTTGTTTTTCAACTTTAGCTTTATACCATTTGAAAATCTTAAATGCTTCAGATTTCTCTTTTAAGAACATGATAGTCATCATCTTAGAATAGTCATCAACAAATAGAATAAAGTATCTATCACCATAATAGCTCTTTGTTCGTATTGGTCCACATAATTTAGTATGGACTAACTCTAGAATAGTATTAGATGTGTAGGTTTTTCTCTTGAAACTAAACTTTGTCATTTTTCCTATTTGACAATTCTTGCACATAACATGGTCGGGCTTTGAAATACTCGGTAAGCCTCTCACTTTTATTTCCTTACTTATCTTAACCATGTCATCAAAATTCACATGACATAAACTTGTATGCCACAACCAAACATATTCATTTCTAGCTAATAAACAAGTGGTCTCAATATTATCAAGATAGAATAGATTACCTTTTGTTTGTTCACCAGTACCAATCAACTTTCCTGTTCCATTATAGATCATTTCCTTTTTGTTCTCAAATGCAACTCAGTGTCCTATCATGTTCAACTATGAAACACTCAACAGATTATAGTTAAGTCCTTTCACCCAATATGCATTTTCACATTTGATCAGATTATTCAACATGATGGTACCTTTTCCTTCAACTGGGCAAGGTGAGTGATTACCCATCCTAACTGATCCACCATTATAATATTCAAAATTTTCAAAATTTTCTTTATCTCCAGTCATGTGATGAGTACAGCCACTATCAATAATCTAGCCATCATTTTTGCTGACTTTAGATATGAGTGTTGTTTCAACATACCATTCTTCTTCATCTGAATCATCCTTCATAGAAACAAATACTACCTTAATATCTTCATCAGAATCAGTATCATAATTTTTTGCTTTTTTCTCAACCAGGTAACAAGCCTTCTTTCCCTTGTCCTTGTAATCATGGTTATCTCTTATGTCAAAGCATCAGTTGCTTCTATAGTCTCGGTCATCACTTTTATCATACTTCTTTTCATAAGATCTGTCATTGTCTCTTTCATCTTTTCTCTTGTTAGGGCATCTAGCAGCAAAATGTCCAATTTCTTTGTAATTAAAATAGACCAATGGTAATTTACCTTTATATCTTCCTTTACCTCTATATAATCTCCTAGCCATTAGTGCTTCAAGTTCATCAAGTTCTTTCTCATCACTATCACTATCACTATCATTTCTCATAGTGTGTTTGTTACTAGATTTGCTTATTTTCAAAGAAGACTTGAATGTAGACTCAATAGTAGGTAAGACATTATTGTCATAGTTGTTCATCTCAAATTAAATAAGTCTACCAATCAAACTATCAAGAGTAACATTGTTACTAGCTACTACTCTCATTTCTTGAATTGCAGATACTCTAATAGTATTAACAGGCAGTAAGGTTCTCATAATTTTACTTACAACTATTTCTTCATCAAGTACTCCTCCTACTTCACAGATAGCATTAACAACTTCTTTGATTCGGTCATTGTACTGAGTGATGTTCTCTCCTTCTTTCATTCTCAGGTCATCAAACTTTCCTCTTAGGCTTTTATCTTTAGCTCTCAACACATTGGCATCTCCTCCATGTACTAGCTTGAGTTTGTCCCACATTTGCTTTGCAAAGGTCCATGATTTCACATCTTCAAATTCAGCATCGGTTAGTGAAGAAGCAAGTTCTATCATCATAGAATTGTGTTCATGTTTCTCTCTCAATTGATCAACAGTCAGAGGTCCAGTAGGTGCAACATATTCAGTATTCAAGTGTTGTGTAACATCATTTCCAATACCAGATAGATAAAGTCTTATCCTGATTTTCCATGATGCAAATTTTTCCTTGTTCAACTTAGGCACATCCCTTTTACTCATCTTGTGATCTTTATCTTAAGTCCTTTTAAACTTTTTCTTCCAAGAACCAAAGCTCTGATACCAATTGTTAGAATAACTGAGAGGGGGGGTGAATCAATGGCCTTAAAAATTATTCCAAAATATCCAACCAAAAACTTATATCTCAAATATAATACCTTCAGTTATCTTATAGTCCCAATTTCATCAAGATGTATGCCATAAATAATCTTAACAAATATAAATTGCTCGGTAAGATATACTATTTATCTTTTCTAGACTTTACCGAGTAGCAGCAAATAAACTTAGTGTTAACCGACCAATCTAGTTTTAATAATGTGTAAAACAAAATATCAAAGCAATGAAACATATACACATTTGACATAGATTTTAACATGGAAACCCAATATAAGAAAAACCACCTTGGACCGGTAACCCAAAATGTTTTCACTCTTCTGAAGTGAGCTCAGTGAAGATCCAACCCTGTTAAAGGTTACAATACACATTGTTAAGTGCAACCTTGTTAGAGGATTTAAAACCAATAGTTTGTCTTTTGACCTAGCACTCACTATGTTATCAACAAGAAAACCTTTTGATACTCTTGAGTATCTCAATACAATAAGGACTGTTAAATCCCACTTAGTTAAGAGATTTTCTAAATCAATGGTTAAACTGATACAGTAAATGATCTGTTCAAAATACAACTTTGATTTGCAAATATTCAAATCTATTGTTAGTCCAATAATACCACTCTGATCAATATATACTTCAGTTCTTTTGCTTTATTTCTTAATTCTTCTTGGTGAATGCTTTGTCTTATGTTGCTCGGTGTCTACAAAATTCCTTGGCTCTGTTCTTCAACCTGTATGATCAGATCTGCATGAAGAGTTCTATCTTCACACAAAATATATTCAGCATTCCTCTCTTTTATAATGAATTCCTTGTCTCTTTATATAGACATGATTAGCCGCTCAATCTCCTTATTTTTTTTTGTAGATCTCTCCTTGATCCATAAAACTTGCCATGATTTTCTTTATCCCATAAAGCTCTCTTTTAGTTTTATTTTGTAAATCTCTCCTTGATAACTGTGAATAAAACACACTTTTAATCTCCTTCTTTGCTTTAGTTTAACTGATCATTGATAATAAAAAAATCAATCAGTCAATCCCTAAATTGTAGCTCTTCCAGCTAAGTAATTTTGTCATTCTTTAACTCCATTTATGCTCTGTCATTAACTCTTGCTCGGTAACACTTTCTCAGTTACTGTTGTGCTCGGTATACACTATGAGTTGCTCGGTGTTCACTGTCACTCAGTTTATATAGACTTTTTATGTTTTAACAACCACATAAACTTTGTCTCTTCAGATCTTCAAGGTTATAACAATATGTGTATGAACAATTAAACCATATCAAGTTGACATCAATGAAAATACAATACATTGACTGATTTAATGTCTTGCATTCACTTTTGCAACTCGGTGATCATCAACTTATCATCTTCAAACATTCAATCAGTTATAGTTCATCATTTTTTATCCTGAAATATCCTCCTATTATTTTCTTTCAATATTTCCCCTAAGATGATTGATGGGGCTACTACCTATAATGAGCCATAAATACTCCTCCATCTGAGGATAGGCCATGAATTTAATATATCAGTTATAGTTCTCAGAAGCACCGATGTCCAACCTAATTATGAACATAGCCATGTCCAACATTCACTAGAGTATGGACATCCAAGGAGTAAGTGATCTAATGATTCCTCCTCTTTTTCACATAAAGAGAATCTACTAGGTCCATGATAACCCATTTTCACAAACTTTTATGTTGTCAGAAACTTCTTATGCCATACTAACCAGGAGAAGAATCCTGCCTTAGGAAGACATTCTTTGTTCCAACATGTAGTTGTGGGGGGTGTCATTTATTCTGATCTATCTTGATCTTAGTAGTTGATATCCTTCCTTTACTATATATTCCCCACTTTTACTGCCATCCCATACCAGCATATCCTCTCTAAGGTTCAAATTTTTTTTCCTTTCCTCCAAAATTTTGTTCAAAGCAGCACCATCAACAAGGGGAAGGCCTAGTTCATCCCAACACTTTCATTTCCATCCCATCCCTTCATCTTCAAAGGATACATAGTTTATGACTCTTTCTCCTAATCTAGCCACCAGACACCTACGGGCTTGCTCTAAATTCCCATAACTATCCAAGGCTTTATTACCCCCACCCCCCAGAGTCTTGCCAAAAAGGGTCCTTTTCCCCTTTCCCTAGATTCCAGGTAAGTCTATCCTGGATGATGGATCTACAATCCATCATAAAATTCCATATCCTAGAGCCTTTGGGGGGGGTCTTTTTCCTGAATATGTTAATGGGTTCTGGATTGGTTAGATACTTCCTTAAGAGTATCTTAACCCATTTTAAATGGGGTTTTTATACATTCTCCATACTAGTTTGGCACCCAAGGCTTTTCCTTGTAGTCTTATATCCTTTATCCCACTCCCCCCCCTCCCACGCCTCCTCTTTAGGTCTACATACCTTGTCCTGTGCTAGGAGGGAAATATTCTTCTTCTCCCCTGTCCCTTGCCAAAAGAATTTCCTTAGAATTTTGTTGATTTCCTCTCTCTTTTTACTTGGCAAATCAATGCAAGCCAATTGAAATATGGGTTGTGCAGATAGTACTGTTTGGACCTTTGTAGCTCTGCTTGTAACAAATAGCCATTTCCCATTCCATGCTGCCATTTTGTGTTTCAATGTTTTTGTTACATTGTCCCATAATTTAGTCGATCTAATTCTCTTTTTCTAAGGGTAGTCCTAAATATTTGCAAGGCAGATTTCCTAATTTGAAGTTTAGAATTCGACAAATATCTTTTTCTATTACAGAAGGAGTATTAAAGAAGAATATTTTAGTCTTTTCTGGGTTGATTTCTTTTCCAAAAGCTAGAGCATATTGTTCTAGGATGGATCTATATGCTTTCGCTTCCTCCTTAGAGCTTTGGACATAAAGCATAGTATCATCCACAAACTGTTGATGTGTTGTTGGTTTTATCTCACTCATAATTTTTATTCCTTTAATCCTATCCTCCAACCTTTCCTTGTCGATAGCTCTCCCTAATGATTCTACTATTATTATAAATAAAAACGATGATATTGGATCTCCTTTTATTAGTCCCTTATTTATCCCAAAAAAATATTTGGGAGAGTCGTTCACTAGAATAGAAAATCTAGGGGTCGAGATGCATTCCAAGATCAGGTTCATCCATTGTTTAGAAAACCCGAAGGCGGTTAGACATTTCTTCAAGAAACCCCAGTCAAATTTTTCATAGGCTTTTTTGATATCTAATTTGATTAGCATACTAGGTTTGTGATTGTTTTGAACTAAATATATGGCTTCCTATGCAATGATTACCCCATCATATATTGATCTACCTAAGATGAAACCTGTTTGTTCCTTATTTATTAAGTTTGGGAGGAATTTTTGAAGCCTACTAGCTATTGTTTTGGTGAATAGCTTATATAAGGTGTTACAGACCGCAATAGGTCTGAAATCATCAAAGGTTTATTCCTTTTACTTCTTTGGGATGAAGGATATGAAGGTATTGTTAACTTCTTTTAGAATCTTTCCAAAATTTCTTACCCCTTCTAGTGCGGCTGAAACATCTTCTCCTATGAACTCCCAAAATTTTTGAAAAAAACATGTTGGGAATCCATCGGGTCCTGGAGATTTTTCCAAGTTCATTTTGATAATACTTGCTCCACTTCTTCCATGGTAATTTTCCCTAAGAGGTATTTGTTCTGTTCTGGGGAGATAATATTGGGAATGTTTCTTATAATACTCTCTTGGGCTTCCAGATTCCTCTCACCTTGAAAATGGAAGATGTCCTCAAAATATCTAATCGCCTCATTTGTTATACATTCTAGTTCTTCTACTAATCCACCATCCTTAAGTTTGATGGAAGTGATTCTATTTACTATTCTTCTGTGTTTGGTGTTGTTATGGAAAAAAATTATATTTCTATCCCCAGCATCCAACCATGTCTCTCTAGATTTTTGTCTCCAAAAAATGTCTTCACTTGCCAAAACCTCTTCATATTCTTGCATTAAACTCTTTTCTTCTTCGTAGAGAGAATTGTCCATACCTTTAACCATCACTTCCTCATTTAATTTTTCTAGTTTCCCTCCCAATGTTCTCTTATTTTCAAAAATATTCCCTAAATGATCTGAGCTCCATACTTTCAATCTCTTCTTGATTATTCTTAATTTTTTACTAATTGATATAATTTTGATCCAAATACCTCAATTTCCTTCTACCAATTTTCAATCATTTCCAAAAATCTTTCCTTTTTTAACCACATATGTTCAAATTTGAAAGGGCAATTATCCAGTTTAACATCATTGATGATATACAATATTACAGGGTAATGATCTGATCCTGAAATGTGCTTCACATCCGCAGACATAGTGAATTTTAAGTCAGCCAAGTTCCCATTAATTAAAAATCTATCCAATTTTTCAGCAATGAAGTTAAATCCCTTCCTTCTATTATTCCAAGTGAAACCGTCCTTAGGCGTTAAGACCTCAAATAGTCCATTTCTATTTATCCAATTATGAAATTCCTCCATGGCTCGTGGTATTTTCTGGAGTCCACCCCAATTTTATGAGGTCTTAGTTATATTATTAAAGTTTCCTCCTATAATGGATATCTCTCCTTTAAATTCTTCCAGTTTCCTTTCGATACTCTTTCCTTGTCTAGATTGGGAGTAGGGTCATATACATCAAAGATCCTAAAACTAAGTGATGTCTGGATGATTTTTACCAGTCCACAATTCCAATTAATGTGATCCTCTAATTCTGTAACAGACACCATCCTAGGATCCCAAATGAATCCTAATCCACCTGAGGCTCCTTTAGCTGGAGCTCCCCAAAATTCTCTAAAACCTAGTTTCTTTTTTAAATTAGTGATTTCCTGGTTATCCAGTTTGGTTTCTTGTAGCATGCTTATCTCTTCTTTAGTCTGAGAAATGCAATTTTTTAAAATTCATTTCTTTTTAGGGGCATCTAAGCCCCTAACATTCCATTTTAGGATATTCATGGAAACTTGGGAAGGAACATCCCCTTCCCTGCATTGAAAATAGATGTCAGTTTAGCTTGGTCAGCAGCACATCCATCCATCAATCGTAATTCCTGCCTAGATTTCCTTCCTCGTTTCTTGTTAGATTTGGCACAATCTGGGACTTATAGACTAGGTTGTGTGGATGTAATCCCTAATGTTTCTTGATCCTTTTATTCCCTATCTTCTAGATCTAATAAGAGATGACCAATATTCATTGTTTCCTGGTCATCATCTTCCTCAAGATATCCCTTGATCAACAAATCTCTTTGTTGGATAAGTTCCTCCTTGTCACATATTTCATCCATGAATTGGTGCATTAAATCATTAACTACAAATTCACACATGTGTTCAGTCAAAATTATCACCTCTTCCTATGTCTTTGTAGATCCATCTAGATTGTTATTACCTGAACCTTGCGGACATTGGTCAACTTATATGATGTTATTACATGTATTTTTGGTTTCCTCTTTGCTATTCTCCTTCTCATTAGGAATTTGCTCTGATATAATTTGAAAACCTCCTTCTTCATCATTTAATTTTTCTGAGATTCCCCCCTATGAAATCTTTAGATTTATCCCTAATGTTGTTAATTGGACAGTATCCCCCATAATTTTTCCTTCCACTATTCCCCTTCTTTTATTTTCTCTACTGGAGTCTCTTCCCTAACTGTCGTAGGAGTATTATTACCTGCTTGGTGAGATGTATTGTATTTCTTGTCCAATTTTAGCTTTTCTTCCATTTCTACTATTAGCTCTGTTTGTAATAATTCTAGTTTGATTTCATAAACAACCTCCAAGATTTCAATTATGATTGGGTTGATAGTACTTATGTCTATGTCCATATTAACTATTATTATGTTATTAGATTGGGGCTGATCTGTTTCTAACTTACCTACATATTTCCCTATATGATTATCTATATTTACAAAGAAGTTTGAGAAAATCAATTCAATTGGGATATTCAGGAAAAGAATAGCCCTGTTTATTTTTTAAAAATTAATCTTCTAGGGTTAAAATTTGGAATCCAATCAATAAAGGTGAAATCACATCCTTTGAACCTTAGGTTTTCTGATTTTAGAAAGTTATGCTTTAATTCAATATTGTTACATTTTAAAAGAAAAAAAAAAGCCCTCAGAGAGAAGAGTCATACTAACCTTTCCTTTATATTTTGCTTCAATCCATTCAACTATTTCTTTAATGGGAGTGCCATATCCATTCCACCAGGAAAAAATGACATACTTTTTGCATAGATCCATTATCTTCTCAATCTTCCCAGATTTTATTCAGATGACATTCTTCACTGGTAACTTGGATCCAAATTTCCTTTCCTTAATAGAGGAGGGTTGGCTTCCCATCCCCAAATCTGTAGATAATAGGGTATTGAGAGAGTGGTGAATTGGGATGTTTGAATTATGTTTCTTTCACAAATGTCCCAGATGATGACGGGATAATATCATAGAATTGGAAATGGTAGAGGAACCGGGAATATCCTGAGATAGAACATCGAAAGTGTTTCGCAGGGGAAGACCAAAATCATGCACTTGAGGTGGGCATGAACAAAAACCATAACTCTTCCTCTTCTTCGATGAAACCTTCTTCCATTACATAGGTTTAATAGCTGCAAGGTCAGCAACAGAGCCTGGGCAGTGTACTAATGGAGCATGTATTGACCTATAAATTAGACCATTTGCATTTTTTGACCTAGAATTCCCACCATTTCCATTATAAGCATGTTTGGTTTGCTCATAAAAGGAGATTTGTTGATCAATTTTTTCCACCGAGAATGATGTGAGACGCAATCTAGACTAGTTGTATGGGACCCTCCAAGAGGAGGAACAGAGGCCTCCCTCACTCCAAACTCCCACACCAGAAGAATTTGCAGATATTCTTCCATGTGGAGAATTCCCCCCTAAGTGTGTGGAAGAGGAGCGCGTAGAGGCCATGTTCCCCAAGAAGAAACATGCATGCGGGAGGGGTTGCGACACAATTGAGTTGATTCATGTAGAAGTATTGGCAGAGCCATTTCCCTTGATCTAGGGCATCCATGTATCCCTGAAAGTCTGCGATATGCAAAAGGGACATAATTCTTTCCAGGAAGATTAATGGATTTCTCTAGAGCATAAAATTGGTTGCCTTGCATGTGCGTATACACTATTGGAAGTCTTGTTTGGGATAGCAAGATACTGAGAGGTCAGGTGAATTAGGATCTATAAAACTCTTATACTTTTGAAACAAACATATTCAACATGTATATCATGAATCCCATAAACATTAACTTCAATACAGTAATCGATCTAACTGCTAATCACATCCATGATAACAATATGATAAACACATAACACAAAGATTTGGTACCCAGAAACTGTTGAAAGGTAAAACTGGGGTGGGGATGACACCAACAGATCTTCACTACTGCAGTAATAAAGTGTGCATGTTAGGGCTACAAAGTATTGATCACTTCTAATTATCTACCCTATGAGGGGTATTCCATGTTAAGAGCTTACAAATTTATTCAATCTACCTTGATTAAAGGATTTAAACTTACAACTAAGTAAGAACTTTGTTAGGAGATTTACAAAGGTCTATTAAAACCACTTTGTTAATAGATTTAACCTAATTCACTTGTTAGAATGTATCAGTACCTGATCCTTTGGTTCGCACTTCAAACATTGATAACGGATCTCCTCTTTCCAACTCTTATCTAATTTAAAAATCTGATATAACTCTTGTTCTGTCATTCACTACTCTTCCTGGTCACTCTGCCTGATCTATGCTTCTGATATATAAAACTCTACTTCTTCCGCATACACACATGATCTCTTCTCTGATATCTCCGCTTGTATTAATGAGGGTTTGAAACTTTCCGTATATAGATAATTGATGAAGCTTCTAGATCAAGATCAACGATCTAGATTCATCACTTTTTCCACTTAAGCATTTCTATTTTTTTTATTGGTTACATTGCTTGCATAGGGATTAATGATATCTGTCATAGTGCATAATTAACTCCTTAAGTATCTTAACAATCTTTAAATCATGCATATAAGTCGACCAAATGGTTTACATAAGTGATTGTGCCATTCCAAACACATATACCAAAACTGGCTTGCTCGGCATATGAAATCTATGGTGCTCAATAAAAATTGTTATCCATATGTTGTGACTCGACACTAACTATTCTATACAAATCAACATTCATACTCCTCGGTAACTACTGAGTACTCAGAGATCATTGACTTTCTTAGCAATAACTACTTCTCGCTCCATACATGATATTTACACAAGTCAAATACATTGCTCAGCCTTAGTAGGATGGCTTGGTCGCAGTGATGACCGACCAACCTGCCTTGATAATAACTAAGTGTATGACACTAATAAACCACATGACTTGGAGATCAACAATCTCCCCCTTTGACATTACTGGAAAAAACACTTTGTCCTGACTTTTCAATACCTTAACAAAATAGTACTCCAGTACTGGACCCCTAGGATTATGACTCGGTCTTCATAAAGACTTCAATACATATACATCATATGTTCATGACTTTTTACATACTCAAGACTTCAAAAATAAGTATTCAAAACTAACAAAATAGTATGTCATACCTTTCTGATCATATGCATTTTTAGTTATTTCCCCTTGTCTTCATCTATTTCCCCCTTGTTTTTGTCACTCTTGGCTGCTGAGGGTTTTGGGTTTAGATCGTACTTATCCAAAAATGGTTTGTGGAGCTGTAGAATCATTGCTAATGCATTGTCCCATCTTGATCTCATAGACTCCAAAAATTGTTGTTTAATTTCTAGCTGAGCAAGTAGATCAACCAGACTTTCTGGAATAGAGAGGAGGATCTCTCTATACTATTTCCTTTGCAGCTGTCAATTCTCTCTGCATGACCTCCAAATGAGGTATCAACATTGTTTGAATAAAGATTAATTTTGCCCTTATTTTACCATCATTAGTCATTAGCTTGGCTAATCTACCTTGGGCATGAGTTAGCCTAGTGAAATGAATGGAGTTGTAACTTGCATCCATGCTCAATGAATGTCATGTTGACTTTAAATCTAATTGAAGCTTCTCAATAAGCTGTTGGTTCTCTTTTGTAAAGAATTCTACATCACAAAGTTGTTTGTACAAAGAATGAACATTTTGTACAAATTCCTCTAAATTACTTATAAGATCATAAAGTACAACCTGTTTCACAGCAAGCTCTATTGCAACTTTCTCAAGAACTTTGGTCTCAAAATTCCTCTCAGACCATTTCATTAGCTTTAATATCATCATTGTTCACCCTTTGAACAATATGAACCAATTGATCTAAAATATATGTTTTCTCATTTATATCTTGTAACTCAAATGCATCAACAAATATATCCTTCATCTCCTGTAATACCTTCTTTTGTTGATGTTCTCTTCTCAATGCCTCTTGTTTCCTCTTCCTTTTCAATAAATCCTACAAAATTAGCACTTTATCATATGTGAAGTTGTCAGTATCCCATTTTGGAATCACTATAACTTCATCTAGTGTCACTTTTGTGTTAGGAGACTTGTCCTTCTTCTTGTGTGACTTTTTCTTCTTTCTCTCCGGTGTATTGATACTCGATCTCTACTCTCCTTACAATGTACTGGTGTCACCATCGACTGAAAGAGACTCCTTATGAGTAGTAATTACTTGTTGTTCAGGTGTATCAGTGATCTTAGTTTCAGTGAGTGCAAGAGGTGTGACATTCGGTAGTTGTACTAGTGCTTAAATAGCCTCTTGCTCTTTAGGCTCGTGTCTCTCCTTGGTTCATGTAGGCTTAGTCTCCTTTGTTCCTTCATCATGAGGTCCCAAGACATCTATTGCAGACTTCTCTTCTTAATCTTCCATGCTCTCATCTCCTTCTACATTAATTTCAAGGTTAGCCTCAATAGGTGAATCTGGAACGGTGATTGTTGGCTTACCCTACTCCTTAGCACTTAAACCTTGTGTATCCTCAAATGTGATTGTGGTTGAGTTATCAAGTGTTTAATCCACAGTTGGTCCACCCCCAACCTTCTTCCTTATTTCTTCCTAAGGATTCTCTGGCTCATCAATGTCTTCTATATTTTCAAGCTCTACTTGTCCAGATGTGCCTTCATCTATGTTTGCATTCTTGTCAACTATCATTCCAAAAATTGTCTTCTAGATTAGTGTGCTATGTTTAACAACCCTTTCAACATCCTTCTTTAATATAGAATATACTCTCAATTTAGGAATAAACATGTTCCTATATTGTTCCATGAATTTTTTTCTTTGTTTTTGTGTCAAATCAAGCATCAGTTGGGCTAATGTGCCTTCTCTTATATGTCTTTCAGTCACAATGGCATACTTCCATCTCTCATTAATCTTGTTGAACAGTTCATCGGGGACAAGATTCCCAATTTTGAATGGTGTCATCTTGAATGATCCCAACATTTCTATCATTGTATCCACTATCTTTACCTTATCATTTTTACTCAACTTTTCAAATTTAATGAATTTAAATCCTAACAAACCTGCGGAACTTTTGATGTTTTGGAAAAACTCATCCACATTTGTTAGATGCTTATGTGGCCACCTTGAATTTGTAGATATCATTTGTGGCTGTCATCTCCTCATCTTCATCATCTTTTTCCAATATAAATCTTCTTGGCTTCTTCCTAGGGTGGATCGTCTCAACCTTAGTTTGAACTTGCTTTATTTTCCCAGAGCTCTCCCCTTCAGCTTTCTTTACTAAAATTTTCTTTTGTGGCTCAGTTTCTATTACAATTGTAGATGCCCTTGTTCTCGATCTTGTTATGGCAGGAGGAGTAGGCTTCTGATTTTAACTCTCCTTTCTAGTTGGCTTGACAACCATTATTCCCTTACCCTTATTTTTTGCATCCACTTCTTCATCCTCACTTTCTTCTGAATCACTAGATTGGTCCTCACCATGACCTTGTGTGATCTGAAATGGTACAATCTCCTCTTCTTCTTAACCTGACATTTTTCAAAATTCTTAACTATCTTCTTTCTTTTTCTCTCCAAGGTTGAAACCTTCAAGCCCATGGTTATCTTAGATTTGGCTTCTTCATACCTCCCAAATATCTTAGCATTTTTGTCAATTTCTTCTGAGAGTAAAGTTGTGATTGCTGCAGATGTTTCATCAATATTTACCTCATAGGGAAATGGCCTCAACCATTATACCCTCGGTACAATATCTTGTACATATGTGAAATTAGTATCAACAAGGAAACAAACATCATCATAATGTTTCTCAACTAATGATATAGGGATTCTTCTCATTTTCCTCATTTTCTTCTTGAACTCAACAAAGTAATTTTCCATAACACTATCAAATTTTTCTCCTAATTGTTGAATAAAATCATTTATATGCAGTGTCACTAGTCGGTCCTTACTCCAGACAACATCTCCTAAGGTAGGAAAAGTATTTTGAATATAGAAAAATATATATACTATCAGGGATCCAAACTTACACATTGAGTTCTTTGCTTTCCTGGTTGATGATAAGTTCTTTGTTGATTGAGTCATTTGTAGCTTGCCAAGATCATATGTGTGATCCTTCTTGACTATCTTCCATGTCTGGTAAAATACAATACAAGGAACACTATCCAACCTTCTCAACTAATAAAATTTGTGTGCTACTACCCTTACTGCAAAGCCAATTTCAGGATTTGTGATTGTAGAGATTGTCATACTTCATTTGTTCCATACTTCCATAGTATTTGCTTGAATCACTTCCTTACTCTGACATCGCATAGTTATCTTTCCATGTAGAATAGAGTATCCAATAACTCGGTGAATGATTTCCTTGGTGATTTTTACTAGCCCATTCTCCAACCATAAATACATATCGTGAACTTTGCTCAAAACTATTCTAATCCATTCAAATTTGAAGTTGCAAGAGAAGTCCAGGGCATGAAATAACCCTTTGTCAACAATGTGTTGGTATTCATCCTTCAACACTCTATTTATGCACAGTATATTATATGCTTCCCTCGGCTCATAATCTCCAATCTCACTTACTTTGCACATGTAGCATGTCCTCACATCATGAATCATTAAAACCTTTGGCAGGAGAAATGATAGGGCTCCCAAGAGATATCCCTTCACCACAGTCTCAGGAACTGCTCCAAAATTCAGGAGTTCACACACATCACTCCTAACCAATTGAACATTATTTATCTCCTTGTCTTGCTTCTTCACTCCAATAGATAAATTGGCAGCCATCTCTTCAAGTTAGAGTTTGTAATACGAATTCTGAGTAACTCAATAAAAATGGGCCTTTTCAACACTTCATAGTATTTGTCAACATTATGTAGTTGAATCTTCATAGACTTCACACAAATCGCACTTTTAATCACCTTTGAATCACTTTACAACTTGTCTAATCACTTTGTGAAATTAAACTGAATGGAAAAATTCATTATATAGACTCAAATGATCAAATTAGGTCTTCAATAAATGCTTTGTACACTAGTGAGTGTAAAATAGCTATCTCGGTCCTTGTATAATAGCTTGTTTAACTCATTTCATCATTCCATCACTCAATAAAAATCATGACTCATTCATTAATAACACTTCCACACTTAACTCGGTCAATATATCAGCTCGATCATTATTGGGGCTCGGTGCATACTGAGAAACTTGGTTACCACAGACATTAATACTAATGCTCGACACCAATTGTGCATATTAATTATTTTATTGGTTCTAGCCTTAGATTTGTCCTAATACATCTTGACTTATGCATATATGGACTTTAATACATCTAATGTTAGGAACTGGTGTTAGATATAGCATTTGAAAAAAAATAGTTCCTTACAAACCTTCTTTGCTTAATTGGAAGTAGTGTGATCACCTAATCCATTGGATTGGGTGATCTCAGCTTCACTGGTTTTACTACCACTCGCTTCTTATTTCCTTCTTCGTGTCTGATTCATCTGGTTCTTTATCTGATCAACAGTAGGTGTTGGTGCTTTGGTCCTGCAATCTCTTCTTGTATAACCAATCTTGTGACAACTATAACAGACCAAACTTCCATTCATCCAACTCTTGAATTTATCTCTAAAGTGTGTCCCTATACAATTTTCTCCAATATGACCATATTCAACACAATAATGACAAATATACCCTGTATTGTAATCCCAATTAAATGTGTTACCTTTCCTAGGTACATTGCCTTATTTCTTGGATTTCCACTTAGATTTTGCATTGGATCTGCAGTCTTGGGTCCTATGGCCATACTTCTAGAAATTGTAACAATGTCCTTGAAATCTAGGTGTAGTAGGTGTAATGCTAGTCTTTCATCTGCATTCATGTGCCTGATGTCCATGCCTGATATCTTAACCATTCTTGCTTCTGCAAATGTTTGATGTGTGTCCTGTTTTCCCACAATGATGACATGTAGGTTTGTTGTTCTTTTGCTTTGCATTCCTCTGTTCTCCACTCTTTGATGATTCTCCTTCTTCAGTAGATGATAGGTGCTTGATATGGCCTAGTCTAGAGGTGTCATTGAATATTCTTGGTGATCTCATCAGTTCCTCAAAATATCTCACGACTTCATTAGGTTTGTTTGTCCTCTCAATGAATTCCCTTTCAGATCTTAACTCATTTTTTAGTTGGTTGTTCTCTGATCTTAGATTTGTAATTTTAATGTCTTTCTTGTTTACCTCTTGATTTGAAAATAAAAATTGGTTTACCATGTCCAACTGATTATTTTTGAGCTTCTGCACATCACATGTCCTTTCATCAAGTCTAGTATCCATTTGTCTCTTATCTTCTTCTGTCATTATCTTGTCTTCCTCAGCTTTCTTTTTCTGATCAATCACCTCACATAGTGTTACTAATTGAGTTTCATGTTCTCTCTTTAGACTTCTGACTTGTTCATTCAATGTGTTGTTATTCTCCAATAGATTTTCAATTGTCACATTACTTTCTTTGGAATTTCCATTATCAAATAGTCCTTCAGTGTCTTCTTCTTGATATTGAGTGTCATTTAGCTGAGTTGTCAATTTTTTCCTTCTCTTTAAGGATTTCTTCAATTCCTCTCTTGTTGTCTCAAGCTAGATGTCAATCTTATGATTCTCTATGATCTTTCCCAACTTATAAACCTCCATCTCCAAGATCTCAACTCTCAAGTGGTTAGACTTCTTCTAAGATAACAATGCTCTGATACCAATTGTTGGAAGTCTTATTTGGGAAAGCAAAATACTGAGAGGGGGGTGAATCAGGATCTATAAAACTTTCACACTTTTCAAACAAACAGATTCAACATGTATATCATGAATCCCATAAACATTAACTTCAATACTATAATAGATCTAACTACTAATCACATCCATGATAACAATATGATAAACACATAACACAAATATTTGGTAACCCAGAAACCCTTGAAAGGTAAAACTGGGGTGGGGATGACACCCACAAATCTTCACTACTACAGTAATAAAGTGTGCCTATTAGAGATACAATTTTTTATCACTTCTAATGATCTACCTTGCGAGGGGTCTTCCCTGTTAAGAGCTTATAGATTTATTCAATCTACCTTGATTAAAGGATTTAAACTTACAACTAAATAAGCACTCTATTAAGAGATTTACAAAGGTATGTTTTTGATTAAGGTAACAACAGGTTTTGAAGGGACCCTGAAACCATTTATATAGAAGAAGAAATATAAACAGGAAGCAACAATAAAAACAATGAGCTATTAAGCATGACAGTACACCGAGAAAGGGCTAAAACCCAGATAGAACTTTAGATATCAGAACAAAGCAAAATAGAAAATAGCAAACAGCAAAAAATCCCAGTAGTCAAGGAACAAAAAGCTTCCAGCAACCAACAACCTCCAGCCAAGCAGCTAAACCATTTCCATTTACAAAGGTATGTTAGAACCACTCTATTAAGAGATTTAACCTGATTCACTTGCTAGAATGTATCAGTACCTGATCCTTCAGTTTGCACTTCAAATGTTGATAATAGATCTCCTCTTTCCAACTCTTATGTAATCTAAAAATCTGATATAACTCTTGTTCTGTCCTTCACTGCTCTTCCTGGTCACTCTACATGATCTATGCTTCTGATATACAAAACTTTGCTTCTTTCGCATACACATAGGATCTCTTCTTTGATATCTCCACTTGTATTAATTAGGGTTTTGAAACTTTCCTTATATAGATAATTGATGAAGCTTCCAGATCAAGATCAATGATCTAGATTCTTCACTTTTGTCGCTTAAGCATTCCTATTTTTTATTGGTTGCATTTCTTGCATAGGCATTAATGATCTTAGTCATAGCACATAATTAACTCCTTAGGTGCCTTAACAATCATTAAATCATGCATATAAGTTGGCCAAACGGTTTACATAAGTGTTTGTGCCATTCCAAACACATATACTAAAACTGGATTGCTCGGCATATGAAATCTGAGGTGCTCAGTCAAAACTGCTATCCATATGTTGTCACTCGACACTAACTATTCTATGCAACTCAAAATTCATACTGCTCGATAACTATTGAGTACTCGGAGACCATTGACTTTCTTGGTAGTAACTACTGCTCAGTCCATACATGATATTTACACAAGTCAAATACATTGCTCGGCCTTAGTAGGATGGCTCGGCCATAGTGATGACTAACCAACCTGCCTTGATAATGACTAAGTGTGTGACACTAATAGACAACATGACTTGGAGATCAACAATACACATGAGAAATAATTCTTGAAAATTTTTCTTTTTGTACATTAGCAAATTTTCACCGATATTTCGCAAAGTGAGCCATCTTTTCTTAAATATAATTTTATATTATTTGAAGAAATTTAGAAAAATATTTTAGTTTTCAATATAAAAAGATCAAATTAAAAATCAAATTAATTTATGAATTTATTAAAATATTTTATTATTTATCTCTCATAATATTTTTAAGATATAAATAAGATACTAAATAACCTACATTTGTTATAAGAATATACTTATAAAATAAAGCAAATTTTAAATCTATTAATCAATTTAATTTTCAATTAACTAAATTAGATGATGGGAGTTGACAATAAATCTTCCAACTAAAGATCGTATTCAAATCTTTCATTAAAAAAATCCTTGATTTCAACATTTGATTACCAAATCTCCTAACAGAGGAAACAATTATATAGCACAGAATAAAAGCAACGAAATGAAATAAAAAAAAGTATACAAAAAATATGCATTTCAATTTAGTTGTATGAAAGCATGACTTATTAGACGATATATATCCTTAAAACGCACTGAGTTGCACAGGGAAGTGATTTTCGTTGCTTTCTTAATGGAGTGAATCTCTCTGGTTATTGATTTCAGATCTCATATCTAAAATTTGTTTGAGTAATAAGTTAATTCACTTATTAATTAAATCATTTTGATTTAATTATTAAGTCACTTATTATCTCTAGTTTACTTAAGCTAAACTTTAGGCATGTAATAATTAATTATTTTATTAATTATTATCATGCAACCTAGGTTTCTCCCTTTTAGGGTTTCGATCACCTTTTTAAGTTTTGATCTCTTTGTAATTATTCCAACTCAGTGAATTATCTAAGGATGCTATTGTATTGAGGTTTTTCTCTCCATTGTTTTCTCAATATGTTTCCTCTTTCATCGATCTATTATTTGTAGCCTCCATAGCTTTTGCTTCTCTATTTCTGTGACAGGTTTGCATGCAGATGATTCTTGGGAGTTGTAGGGTTGATTTTTATCAACTCCAATATGATATCAGAGCTCTAGATCTTCATGCACCTATTCTCTTCATGAGAGATTTGGCCTTGTTCTTCAGGTCCATGTTTTTCAAGAGGTGTTTTGTTTCAGATTATTGTGGATCTGGGGGAGTTTGTTTTTGGATCACTTTGGGCTCAAACGAACCTCACGGTTGCGCTAAAAAAGGCCCAAAAGCCCTTATTTTCATATAAGGCACGTCCAATTTGGACACAATTTTTATTTTGAAGCAAAAAAAAAATATTGTACAACCCTTTTTCAGGCACATTTTTCAAGGCACCTCTGCCAGATTTGGCCAAAAATTTGGAGGCATTATCATATTTGGAGGCAATCACCAATTTAGTGGGGCTCTTCCATATTCAGTAGAGGTTTCTTGGAGTTCTTCATGTTTTGAATTCATGTCAGTTGTTTTCTCATATCTTGAGCAAACGTAGGCATTTTTGGGCAAACGAGATATTGTGGGAAAGCTAGTTCCAAGCCTGATCTGATTTTCCAGGTTTGGTTTTTTTTGTACTCCGAGAGCCATATCTTTCTCATCTGGGCTCCATTTTGTGAATTTCATATATGATTGGAAATTAGGTTCTGTGTTCTTTCTTCTTGTATGGGTCTCATCTCTAGAATCTGCTCCAGGTACTTTTTATTCAATTTTTTGATTTTTTTCAATTTGGTGAATATCTTTTAATGTTTCAAGTCCTGGGATCATTTTCCTTGCATGGAATGACTCCTTTTTAGTTTTTACTTATTCTCTTACAACTTTTTTTCATTAATGATTATTGTAGACATCTATTTCTTTAGCATTTCTTTTTTGCAAACACACTGAGATAAAGTATCATCTGTTACATGCTTGGGATCTTGCACATTTTGTGCTTGTTTGTACTTGCACTCCATTATAAAGTGTCATGAGGGGGTTTGATATTATCTTTGTTTTTCATCTACCTTTGTTAAGTGAGTGGTCCTTCCATGACATTAGCCTCATGATGTGTGTCAAGAGAGTGATCATCCTCGACACCATCCTTTATATGTGTTTGTACTTTCTTTTGCACATTCTATGTTCCTGGTTCTTTGTCATGCAGTTGTTCTTGACAGTCTAGTTTAGTGTACCTGTCATGTCACTCCCTGCTCAGCATTATGGGGTATCTCCTGTTGCTTCTAATGTTTCCTTGGTTTGATGGAGTGAGCTATGTATTCAATATTTGTTCCTATGTACTAGCCAGATGTAGTGGATGGGTACCTATACATTTTGGTGAGATGAATCATTTACTATATGGACACTCTCTCATTCCTATTTTTGAGGTATCCTTCCATCGTTTTATCAACTCTTTAGACTTTGTTTTTTTTTCCATTTGTATCTTTGAGTTCCAATGTTTTCCTTTGTTTTCCATCTTGATTTGAGTAGTGTCATTTGAGGGCACTCATGCAGATTGCAATCTTCTCTACCTAATCATGTTCTATTACAGTGGAGGTTCCAGCAGTTATTCTTCGATAGTGTTTGTGGATTCATGCTTCAGTGGTGTTCTTCATGTTCATCATTTGTTCTTATTTTTTGAGATATTCTCTAGTTTTTAGGCTTCTTCAGTCCTTCACTAGTCTTCATCTCTTTTAGGAGAGGGGTTTTTCCCACTGGGTTTTCTCCCTTTCTCCTCTTTACAGAGATTTTTTGTATTTGGGTACCTGATCAGGCCATGTTGTCGGGACCCATTTCCTGCTTTTAGTAGTTGTTTCTAGGTTTTAGCTACTCCCTAAGTTTATATTAAGGGGGTGTTAGAGTAATAAGTTAATTCACTTATTATCTCTAGTTTACTTAAGCTAAACTTTAGGCATCTAATAATTAATTCTTTTATTAATTAATATCTTGCAACCTAGGTTTCTCCCTTTTAGGGTTTTGATCACCTTTATAAGGTTTGATCTCTTTGTAATTATTCCAACTTGGTGAATTATCTGAGGATGCTATCGTATTGAGGGTTTTCTCTCCATTTTTTCCTCTTTAATCGATCTATTATTTATAGCCTCCATAGATTTTGCTTCTCTCTTTTTGTGGCAGGTTTTCATGCAAGTGATTCTTGGGAGCTATAGGGTTGAGTTTTCATCAACTTCAATAAAATCTCTCTCAAATTTTTGGACCCTGACAACTCTAAGAACATGTGAGCCTATAAACATCACTCTAAAAATAGAGTTAAAGAAAAATAGTAATTTTTGTGCAACTAAAAATGAAAAAGTATTGCATTTTGAAATTAAATGATGTCGATTATGGAAAGTTTAAAGGGAAAAAATAAAATCATTCCAATATGGAATGTTGCGATTTATTGCAGACTTACAAAATTCAATACCTTTGTTAAGATCGTAGCAATGGAACTCTATTTACAACAACCCTAATATCTTTACCAATCAAAACATCAAATCTCTCATGAAAATTAGAAATAGAAACCCCAACAAAACAAAACAAAACAAAATCAGCTTTGAAACCCCCAAATTCTCCAAATTTCAATGCAAATGTCAAAACTCTGCGAGCAATAGACTTCTAAACTACTATTTTTTCACATTCTTTTCTTCTTGGTCACCTTATTTTAACACTATAATGGTTGCAAATTGCACTGGCTCACGATTGGTAAAAGCAACAGAAAACATGACCAGACTAGAACTATCCTCCTCCCTTTAATTTGAAATCCCAACTCGTTATCAAAGAACATGTTTCTCCCTTTCCATTTGATTGTCTACAAAAATCAAAGCTTCCAACTCAAATAAAGACATGCAATATCATAAATTAGGAAAGTTTAAACTAATTCCAAAAAGGCTCAAGAATTTTAAGGAAAAGAAGGTAAGTTGCTATTTTCCATTGCCGGAAAAGAAAAAGTATCCGGGAAGAGGGCTGACAACTATCCGAGAGAAAAAAGTTATTTCTGGGAGCAAAGCTCCCACACAAAGCCTATTGTCTTAATTAAGTATACGAAAGGAAAATATGAAGATAACGCACCACTACAACATATATCAAATACAATGAGAGGAGTTTCTATCTAAACATGAAATCAACCAAAGGACTATACACTAGTTCTAACATCACAGACAGTAATAAATCAATGGACGTGAAATATTTGAAAAAGAAAATATTAGATTAATTATTGTAATTAAAACAACTAAACGATTTCATAAGCATACCTTAGATTGTGAAAGATAAATTCCAAAATGAAGAGAGGAAGAGTGGAAATATATTCAACTAGTAGAATAAAATTGAACACCTCGGAAAACACCCACAAGCATCCCTAATTCCAAATAGAGAATCCTTCAATTATAAGTTTGCAGAGAGACCCTCTATCTAGATTCACAAAAATTTTATCAAAATGAAAACATGAATCCCAAATGAAACTCCAAGCACATATAAAGACATGCAAAGCCAAAAATCAAGAAATAATTCTCAAAATCTATTTTAAATATATAAATTTAGATATTTATAATTTAATATTAATTAATAACGTATATTAGATATTTAAAACTTATAACTAATATAAGATAACTTATATGGCATAATTTAACATTAAACATTGATATTTTAATTAAATTATTATAATTAAAATATCCAACATCATTTAATAATTGAAGACTTATTATTTATTAGTCATAACAAGATGTCATATCTATAAATATATATTGCATCACAATGCTATTACTTTATAAATAAGTTTATTATTATATATATTATTATTATTATTATTATTATTATTATTATATATATATATATATATATATATATATAATGCCTTTTCAAATAAGGTTAAGAACTCTAGATGTTGTAGATTTTCCAGTTTTCAACATATAAAGAACCATTCCAGTTTTATCTTATGTAACAACACTTTCTTGGATGAACAAAATGATGTTTTGAATTCGTTAGCAACTTTGTTAGTTCTGTAAATACTCATCTAGGGGGCCCACTTGGTGAGGATTTCCATGTTTTTGTTCAACATTTAATTCTCCTTTAGTTCATAGTTGTTGTTTTGGCACTCGTTTGTTCCTGCAGCTACTAGGGACAATTTCCTATGATTGTTCCTGCAGGCAAGGCAAATGAAGTATTTTCCTGTCTATTTGTCCTGAAAAAATGTTGTATTTTATTTTCTTAAGTTCAATTCTATCAGTAGATTCTATAGAGAATTTGAGTTATTTCATTTCATGCAATTTCCTTTAAGTTGTAGGATAGCATGGCTTTAGGTGGGACTTACTGCACATACAGTGCTAGGCCATTTCAAGTGCACGTTCTTGGGTTGACAAGTAAATGAGTCTTCACCATAAGAAAGATAGCTACCTAACATGGATGTCCAATCCCTGAGTTGAATTTTTACAACCTATTTATTGATCTAATTAGGAAGTCCTACATAGGTCAAATTATGCTTTCCATACATGAGTGTGGTATTGTTTTGAAGAAAAGTGAATTTTAAAAAGTTTTCAGTAATGCCTATTGAAAATAGATTTGTATCATTTGGTTATTTAAATAAATTACATATTTGGAAAGTATCTAACTTTGAGTACTACAATTTTTATTGAGATTCAATGTCTAAGTACTTTAAATTTTTAGGTCAAATGAGACGAATTTGAAAAAATAGGGAAAACACTACCACTTTCTAGAAAAAAAAGTGGACTCAAATTTTTTTGGCACCCCATTACCCCCCTCATTGCTCTAGCAAGGTGTTTGACAAGAACCTTGCAATAGTTAAAAGGTTTTTGTTGATATGTGGGCGACAAGATTTTTAGGACATTACCCCCAACTTGGGGATTGAAAGGGGTTCCCCACATGCAAACCCTAGTCACATGACCGTGTTAGTAATAAATGAGAGGGGGGATGAATCAGTGGCCTCAAAAATTTATCCTTTAATCACTAACCACCAATCAAATACATCTCAGATTATTAAGTCCCTACAAGATGCATGCCATGAAATGCTTATAATAATTAACCGTCTGTCGATTTTCCTTATCTGACCCTATTCTCCTTGATAATAGACAAGTAGAAAAACTTATTTACCTATACTCAGTAAATATGCAGACTATACCAATCAATCCAGAAATGCATATGTGAAATGTAAAATAGTAAAGTAATAAACCATACACACATAACACATGGATTTTAACATGGAAACCCTGTTAAGGGAAAAACCACTGGGACCGGTACCCCAAATTTTCACTCTTCTGAAGTGAGCCCTGTTAGGAGCCAACACTGTTAAAGGTTACAAACACACTGTTAGGTGTGATCTTGTTAGAGGATTTTATACATATAGGTTGTCACTTAGTATCGGGAAACTCAATTTACTACCATCCTTGAATCAGCCTCCTTCTTAGACTGTCAATAGGCTTTAGGAAAATCTAGTGCTACTTTCATGAATCAACCTTTTTGGCACTCCTTGAGATGTACCTCAATATATAGATGACTGTTAAGTCCTGCTCTGTTAAGAGACTTGATGCTTCAATGGTTAAACTGAAACACAATGACCTGTTTCTAATGCAACTTGAATTATAGATTTCCAGATCTATTTAAGTACAATACCTCTCTGATCAATGTATTAATTCAATTCTTTTTGCTCCACATTTTTTTCTCGGTGATGTTGTGCTTCACTTTTCATCGGTGTCTACAGAATTCTTTAGCTCTCCTTCAGCTTGATTGATCAGGACTGTATGAAGTTATCCTTCATCAGTTTCTCTTCAGCATCCTCTTTCTATTCACTCCCCTTCTCTCTCTTTGGAATGAATAATGCTTGTCTCTTTTATAGACATGATATTCCTTAATTCTTGATTCTTGATTCTCGGCGTGAAAAATAATCCAGCCAATCTAATTTAAAGCATAACTCCTGATTTATCTCATAGTTATCTTCTTGCCAACTATACAAATCTTCTTTAAATCAATTACTTAACTCTGGTCGAATAAAACAAATAAAACAACTAGTTAAGTCTATCCTTAAGCTCTGCCAGCTAGATATTTTATTGTTTTCTGAACTCTCAGTTTTGTCGGTCAACTCTGCAGTTAGTCGTCGGTGATAACTACCAGTTCTATCGATGTGACTCCAGTCAACTTTGGGATCTCCATCCATCGGGCATCAATGGATTTTACTTGTTGGGTAACTCTATTTTCAGCTTGTCGGGCATCCTGTGATTTTGCTTCGTCGGGAAACACTGTCTTCTGCTCATCGGGTATAATTGTGACTTTTTATTTTTTTCTTTACCGATGGTGTGCACTCCGTCGGTGTTGTCTGTCACTTAGTGAATACTTGACTTTTATGCATTACTGAAAGCATAACCTTTGTTCCATTGATTCTCTGAAGTCTTTGGCATTATGTACATGTCTGTTCAAATTAGATCAAGTTGACATTAATGACAATACAAACCATTAACTGATTTAATTTCTTGCATTATCTTCAACTTAACATTATCAAACATTCAATCAGTTACATGTCATCAGACCGGCTATGGGTTTAGGGGGAAATGCACTCTAGCTAGGGTTTTTGGGGACTATTCTAATCGAACACATGAATGATCTTCTTCGGTCCCAAACTCCTATATTTGATGGATGAAGCAATGGAACTGAGGTAGAGACCTGGATGAATGGCTTAGAAATATTCTTTGCAATGCATCCCTGGTAGCAACACCAAGGCTAGATGTTCCATTATGCTTCTCAAGGATTTGCATCCACTTGGTGGTTGGAGGAACAAAATCTTCATTTGAGCATGTATATAGTTTCTTGGGATTTGTTCCTCGAGAGATTTTGGGCTCACTTATTTCTAGATCAGTGGAGACAAAAATACATAGATGAGTTATATAATCTATGTCAGTTGGCCATGTTTTTTGAGGAGTATGAGTATCAATTTTTCAAACTCAAGTAGTATGTCAACTTTGGTAATGATAAGGCTATGATTGTGCAACACTTTGTTAGAGGCCTCAATGCTCGTATTACTAGAGGGGTTCAAGTCTTTGAATCTAATACTATTAAAGATGCGGTCATTAAGGTTGAGTTAGTTGAGAAAAATTTAACCATGGCCTTTGATGGTCAAGCTGGTGTTCAGATTGGTGGCATTTCATTTTCAAGATTCAGGGATAAATAGTTTCAAAGAGTTGGAAGCTCTAAGAATCATCCTATGTCCTTGAAGGGTGGGAAAAAATAGAAAGAGAAGAAACTATTCTATGGCCATAGTGGTTTCTCATAGTCAAGAAACTATCACAATTGGCAGGGTCATATGCGTAATCATATTATTCAACCAGATCATAGTTTTCATCAAAGTGTCAGTAGAGGTATCTTCTAGCAATTCATTGCACCTTCTGCTAAGAGAGGTTTTGGTAGATGTGGAGGTGGAGGTTTTTTATCTTGTGAATAGCATGGTCACATTGATGTCAATTTCCCTCAATGATCAACATAGTTCTTGATTTAGAGATATATAACTTCTAAGCCTACAATCAGGGATGCTGGAAAATCCCACAAAGTGTTTTCAGCAGTTGATCATTGACATGTCGAGCATCAGGGTATGATGGTTGATAATTTGAGTGTGATTCAAGGTATTATTATTTATGTTTTATTTGATTCTCAAGCTATATACTCTTTTATTTCTCCTTTTATAGTAGAGAATTTTGGGTTGGTGGTTCCAAGGCAAGATGTTGGGTGGCAGGTTGAGTTGTCCTTCGGTGCTAACTTAGTCACAAACTCTCTTGTCTCTAGTTGTGAGTTGAATCTGGACACATTCCCAACCTTAGTTGATCTTCAAGTTATCCATTTGTGATTGTATCATTTATTTCTAGGAATGTACTAGTTGGATGCTCATGGAGCTAGCATCGACTGTCAATGTAAGATTATTCAATGTTTGGATGATGTTGGTAGAGATGCAGAGATTGTGGGTATTCAACAACCCATGTATCTTTGTATGATTTCACTATGCAATTAAAGAAGTGCATGTGGTAGGTTAATTAGTTGTTTGTTGTAATAGTGAACTATTTGGATGAGGATGAAATTCAAGACATGTTTCTTAGTCATCCCATCCTTAAAGAATTTGTAGATGTTTTTCAAGTGAGATTTCAGGTATGTCACCAAAGTGTGACATAGAGTTTTGTATTGAGCTTGTTCCAAGCGTGGCACATATTTATAGAGATCCTTACTGGGTGATCACTCAAGAATTGAGTGAGCCTAGATTTCACTTTGAATAATTGTTGGACAACGGGTTCATTCATCCTAGTGTTTCTCCATGGGGAGTACCTATTGATGTAAGGAAAAATCTTTCTCTCCAACCCTACCTTATCTTAGGGTTTTCTCTAGGAAACTTCTCTAGCCTATTAGGTTCCTTCACTAACCCTAACTCAAGAGGATCCCATCCTCAATCCTGCACTTCTTCAATTTGTCCACACCAACAATGAAATCAACTCAAATGTTAACATACCCCATGGATGTCTTCTTGCATCTTCTACACTAAGTGATCCAATATGACCAAAACTAGCCACCAATGGAGATGAAGGTTTATAACAAGGGAAAGTGAGTCCAAGTCAGTTCATAATAACATAAATTATAATGAAACCCTAATTGATTCCAAGAACTTGCTTCAAACTAATAAAAATAGGGCTACAAGGAATTAGGCTTAATTACACACCTTTTGGCACACAACTCTAAAATCTTATCAACAAAGTAGAAAACAAGGTTCAAATCCTGATACCCTTTTGGAAGACCTTTAAGATTTATTACTTTTTACTTCCCCAAACTATCTGTACAGTGGGTTTCTATAATCAAGCATAAAATCAAGGGTTTCACAGAATACTGAGATCATCCACAAGGGTTTGTTATTTCACCTTGAAGATCTCCTCACCAGAACTTCTCCTTGGACATGGGGATTCTACACACACATATCCTCCTCTCCACATTCTCATATTGAAGAAACCAATGCATTCAATCCCTCTAATTACTTCTCCAATCTATTGTGATCACTAACCATGCTCCTCTGGCTCGCCTAGGGCATCACTGCAAAAATAGCCAACTTTCTTTCCAGGGCCCAAGATCTTGCACCAATAATATACAGGGATTCATCTCACAATTCCCAAGCAACCGAACATATTCCACAGTGGTAAAAGGAGTTATGACTCCATTATTAAAAACTGTCTGGATCAGACTAGCGACAACACTGAAATCAAAATAATTTACAAAATGCAAAGGAAAAAAATACACAACTATCTAACCACAAATAGAGAAATGAAATAAAAATAACTACATCTTCCAATGGCTATATTGCCACATTCAATCCATTAAACACTTCAAACCCCCGAAAATGCTTAAACTATCAAAAGAAATTGCTCACAAGATGTACTAGTATATTAATGAATTTCTCCAATACTTCAACCAACCCTTCACAAAGTTTGAGGGAGGCCTTAAGTATATGATCTTCACATCCACCAACTGTTTCAGACAGTTACATAACTACATGCTTAAAAATGCACTTGAGCAAGAAATGTTGTCAATGACAACATTGACAATTTTGCAATGTTGTCAGCAACTTTTTACATCTTGGCAATTTTGCATCCAAACTTAGTCAACTCACTACAAAACTCAACCAAATGAAATATTATGCTTACTAGATCATGAAATATCTATCCAACCCAATTCTTTTCCAATTTATCCCTCTAATGCACAAATGCACTATTTTGACAACATTTGCAACAATTAGGCAACTTTTGCAAAATTGGACAAACTTTAACTTAAAGACTACAAATGACCTAGTTAGGCCTCCTAACCATCAAAACACACTCTAGGACTAAATAGCCCTCTTATTTAACTATTGTCTTGGCTAAGACCACTATAAGACAAAATTTGACTAGGAACCCTAGGTTACAATATAGTCTTACCTAGGTGCTCCTGCACCATACTCCCCACAAAGGAAAGTCATGTCACTCCTATGGAAAAGATATCATCTTAAATTCCCAACTTCTTGAAGTCTGTAGCTACAACCCATGTTGCCTCTAACTTTGTCTTATGCTTCTACTTGATGAGGTGGTCCATGTACACCTCATGTCTGGTGGTTTTCTTGACCCTTGAATCCAATACCTTATCTGCTTTTGTCTGCATCTTGGGAGGTAAAACATTAGGTTCTACGTCTTTTCCAATCTCCTCTTTGTTCACATTTATCTTTGTTAAGGGTCCTTTAAACTTGACTAAGTCTGCCACATTGAAAATAGGTGAGATGCTCAAATCAGTAGGTAGATCCACTTTGTATGCATTAGCCCCATACTTGGCTAAGATTTTGCAGGGTCCAACTCTCTTCATTTGTAGTTTGGTAGGCACTCCCTTCTGAAACCTAGATTTATTCAAACATACCATGACATAATCTCCAATCTTAAATTGAACATCCTTTCTCTTCTCATCCACTTTAGCCTTCAACTTTTGAGTAGACACCAGTATAGTCTTCTTCACCTTCTCTTGAATCTCCTTCATGGTTTGATTGAAGTCTTCAGCATGACCACTTCCATACTCCATAGATCCAACATCCCTAGTCTCACATACACCCCTTGGGTGCATCCCATAAACAACTACAAATGGGATCATATCTGTTTTTTGATTAACACTATCATTATATACATATTTTGCTTGGGGAATGACCACATCCCATGTCTGTCCATATTCCTTAGTTAGGAACTTTAACAAGTTACCAAGCACTATATTAACCACCTCAGTTTGTCCATCAGTATGAGGGTGGTAAGTTGAACCAAATGATAGGTTAGTACCCAATCTGCCCCATAGTGTTTTCCAGAAATGGCTCATGAACTTGACATCCCTATATGATACAAATCTTAGGGGTAGTCCATGGATTCTTACAGTCTCCTTAAAAAAAAAATGTGCAATGTTACTAGCATCATGAGTAGTTCCACAAGGTATAAAATGACCCATTTTGCTAAATTTGTCTACCACAACATAGATACTGTCATGTCCATGTTTTGTCTTAGGTAGCCCTACAATTAAATCCATGCTAACACACTCTCGTGGTCTATTGGGGATTGGAAAAGGTTGATACAAACCTGCATTGGTAGCTCCTCATTTTGCTTTCATGAATACTACACATTGCTCAACATATTTTGTCACATCTCTTACCAACTTTGGCCAATGGTAAAACCTTTGTACTAACTCTCTGGTTTTGTTCACACCAAAATGTCCACTCAAGATACCATTATGTTTCTGTTGAATGATATTCTCTCTCATTGAACCCTTAGGAACACACAACTAGTTTCCCTTAAATAATAACCCACTTTTCAAGGTAAAATCAGAAAACTTACTATGAATATGATTTTGAAAATCAGAAAATACCTTGTATGCTTCACCAAAGTCTTCATCATCCCTATAGAGGTCCTTGAAACTCTCTATACCAATACTCTTCAACTGAACTTCTTGAATGGTCAGTATCCTCCTACGTAGTGCATCTACAACCTTGTTCAATTCTCCTTTCATATGCTTTATTGTGAATGTGAATGCTTGAAGGTATTCCATCCACTTTAGGTGTCTATTACTGAGCTTTTATTGTGTATTTATATAGCTAAGGGTCTGGTTTTTAGTAAACACTACATATTCTTTGGGTAGAAAGTAATGTCTCCACTTACTAAGAGACTAAACTAAGGCATACAACTCCAATTCATAAGAATAATATTTCTTCTTGGCTTGATTTAACTTCTCACTGAAGAAGTCTACTGGCCTACCTTCTTGACTTAACACACCCCCTACTGACATCCCACTTGCATCACATTCTAAAGTAAATAATTTATCAAAACTAAGGAGTCTAAGGATAGGTTGTGTTTCTACTTGCTCCTTCAACTTATCAAATTCTTTTCCTGCTTTAGAGGTCCATCTAAACTTAGTCTTTAGGCCAACATTGATGGTGTCTAGCATTGGTGCACAAATACCACTGAATCTCTTATAAAATTTCTATAAAACTGAGCTAGCCCATGAAAGCTCCTTACCTCTGTCCCTGTGGTTGGTGTAGGCCAATTTAGAATAGCTTCCACCTTGCTTGGGTCCATCTTCAATGACCCTTGGGATACTATGAACCCCAAATACACAAGCTCTTGTTTGAAGAACTCACACTTATCTAGATTTATGGACAACTCCTCCTCTTGCAACCTTTTGAGTGCCATCTCCACATGCTTCAAATGTTCCTTTTCTGATTTATTGAAAATGAGTATATCATCCAGATATACTACCACAAATATCCCTGTGAAATTCTTAAGCACTTCATTCATGAGCCTCATGAATGTGCTAGGGGCATTTGAAAGGCCAAATGGCATAACTCTCCACTCATACAACCCATCAGTAGTCTTAAAATTTGTCTTCCATTCATCCCCGTATTTGATTCTAATCTGGTGGTACCCACTTTTTAGGTCCAATTTAGTGAATTACTTTGCCCCTCCAAGACAGTCCATCAAATCCTCAATTCTAGGTATAGGAAATTTGTATCTAATTGTAATCCTATTAATAGGCCTATATTCAGTGCAAAGTCTCCACTTACCACCTTTCTTGGATGCTAAAACCACAGGTATGGCACATGGACTGATGCTCTTCTTGATTAGTCTTTGGTCTAATAGCTCTTGTACTTTTCTAGCCACTTCTAGGTTCTGATCTAGAGTAAGCTTATATGTTGCCTTATTTGGCAATGATGCACCAGGTACAAAGTCAATTTGATGAGTTATCACTCTTCTAGGAGGTAAATTAGGAGGAGTACCATCACTGACTATATACGTGTTCATTTATGGTTATTTTATCTTTTTAATGTGTTGTATGTATGTATTATGTCCATATTATATCTTTCTCATGTATTGTATGTATGTAGTATTTTTATATTACATCTTTTTCATGCATTGTATGTATGTATGTTCATTTCTATATTATATCTTTGTCATGCATTGTATGTATGTATTATTTCCCTATTACATATTTGTCATGTGTTGTATGTATGTATGCATGTATGTATGTATGTATGTACGTACGTACGTACGTATGTATGTATGTATGTATGTATGTATGTAAATTTCCATATTATATCTTTTTCATGCGTTTACATGTGTAATAGACCTAATATTTTCTAAAGAAACTACCCTCAAAATCTTTTGTCCAACCAAAGTAATAGGCTAATAGGTGTAATAGACCACAGCTGGGCTAATAGACTCCAAATTTGCACACCCTAACTGGACTTCCTTATAGTTTAACTGGTGCAGGAGCACCTAAGGTACAAATACACTAGAAGGTCAAAGGTAAAAATGTGAAAAATTGTGATGACTTTGTTTTAATAAGGTCACTTGTGATGTATTTAAGTCATTTTGAGTCCATTTGATCAAAGATGTAAGTCCATATGTAAAAGATGTCATATTTTTCCATTCAGGACCTACATTGGTCAAATGGTAAAAATGATGTAAAAGAACCCATGAAGGGGTACCAAGGTTTTAAATGGTCTTTTACAGTTCATAGTGATGTGTTAACAATGTCCATAATAATTTTTGATGAGTTTGAGTACAAGATCAAAAAGTTATCAAAGATGTCAAGTGCAACATTTTGTAAAAGTTGCAAAAATAATGTAGCAAGTAGGTGTTTGCTCCTAAAAGGTAGTTGGGTAGTTATGAGAAATAAATTATTATAAATTCCATGAGATGGTTGAATCTAAGAGGACAAGTAAAGTAGGTTGGGGGAGAGTTCATGATGCTAAACCTCATACACCTCTGATTGTCATGAGGTTACTGTAGTAAGGTGACAGTCATAGAGGTTTAGAAATCTTTTTTTGCTTCTACTAAGTTGTTCTTGTGCTGAATGGATGGATGGATCAGTTGGATCCTATGATTTGATTAGTGTTTTAGGTTTCTCTACATCAGTAACCGCAACTGGGCTAATAGGTGTAATAGACCTTGGGGACACTTCGGTATGGGGTATTCACTAAAATTATTTACATCTCTATGGGTAGAATGGGGTTGTAACTGGGGTTCACCTAGCCAACTAGAGCTAACAAAATAGACAGTTTGGTCCTAGGACGAGATGCACCATTGAGAAAATTTCAACTGAGCAAAAATTTAACTTTTGGCACCAACCAAGATTGGGTTGCCAAATGGAAACCAAGTGGAATATCCAAAAACTAAGCTACATACTTGTAGGCCCTCCCAAGATGGTCCTTGTGTACTTCACGGATCTATGGTATCCCTCATGAGGTCTGAGATATCACTCTCAAAAAATCACTGCCCAATTTGGCTTAGTGCACCTTGAGAACACTTAGGTCCGACATGGAGGAGAAGGAGAAGGAGAAGGAGAAGAGGGAGAAGAAGAAGAAGACTCTTCATATTGAAAAAATAAGGAACTAGGGACATTTGACTTTGGGTTTAAAATAAGCAAGAATTTACCCACATGATTATGTTCTTAGTTAATTCATTAGTGTTGTTATCATTTTTTAAGTAATGATGTCATGGGGACCCGAGAGGATATAGGTCAGACCTAAAATATTACTTTTAAAATGATAAATTGCATTAATGATGTTAATGTTAAATTAAGTTGCTTCCGCATTTAGTACTATGTACATGAAAACATTAAGTGTACATTTTTGGTATTTTCTTTATTAAAAAAATTGCTACTTCATTAGGTCTACTTAAGACGTTGTCCTCATGGGTTCCCGGGCAGGGCGTTACAAAATACAAACTTGTGGGTTGTAATTACACTAACATCAATGGTGCGCTTTGGAAATGTTTAATTTATGATTTATAAAAATGAGAGAAACCCACATGATCTATTATTATTTGTTGTTGTGAAGTTCAAACATTATATTAGCCTCACTTGAGACACGTCACCTAAAACTAAAGCACAAGGCTTAACAATTAATAAAGTGACAAAAAATTAGAAACTCAAACTATCATGGTCTTACATTCATAATGACATCATGAGTTCAAAGATTGTTTGAACTGTACATTTTCCCTACATTCTTAATCCAATGGTATGTACAAAGGCAAGATAATGCATATGTATTTGTTGGAAATATATAATGTGTCCAGTGACTAAGAGGGGGGGTGAATCAGGAACCAATAAAACTTAATCCACAATTAACTTGAATGATTAACATGCATAGAACTAAAAGTAAAGAACACATAACTCATAACACAATATTTGATTACCCAGAAACCTTCCAAAGAAACTAAAATTGGGGTGGGGATGATACCCACAAGATTTAGTACTACAGTAATAAATTTATCTAGTTAAAGCTTACAACGACCACTTCTGATGGTCTACCCTGTTAGGAGAATACAAAGGACTTGTTAGGTCCACCTTATTAAAGGATTTATGACAATACAAAATGTAGTGCAACTCTGTTAAGTGATTTAGAGAAAGGACTGTTAGGTCCACCTTGTTAAAGGATTTTTCTAATCCACCTGTGAGAATGAATTAGTTGTTGATCTGCTCTGTGCAACTATAATTTTTGATGATGATCCTTTGAATATAACAAATCACCTGATAGTGATAGATGAGTCTCTGCTATCCAAAATACTTCTGCACTTAGTTAATCTGCTTTCGCATGTCTTCTGCACATATATTCATCTTACAAAACTTTCCACTTTCTACTTACAACTTTTTCACACTTGATTAAATAAGCTATCTTACATATATATCATATGCAAATATACAACACTGCAAGTCGGCTTCTAATTACAAAATAATATATAACAATATATACTATGTTGGCCTCATAACTGTCACTTGAGTCATACTATCACTCGGGTGACTCAGAATGTCTTAAGTGTTTTGACACTAATTGACAATATGTCTTTCCATAGGGTCTACAATCTCCCCCTTTGGCATTAGTGACAAAAACACTTTATCATTGATTTATGCAACTGTTAAGTCAAAAATCTCCCCCTTACTGACTGCTCGGGTTTTGACTTTATTCTTCTGCTCAGGTCTGACTTGCTCTGTAAAGTATATTTCCAAAACTGTTTTGTAAAGTATATTTCCTCCATAATATATACTAAGCACTATGTATACTATATAATATACAATGATATCCTTTTCCCCATTGTTTTTGACAAAATGCCAGAATTACACAATGATCCCAAAGTAGGATAGAAAGTCACTATGTACCTTCATAATTTGAGACAAAGTGTTGTCCCAATTCTCTTGTAGTGTCTTCAATATCTGAAATTCAATTTTAAGTTCTCTAGACAACTCCACCATAGTTTCAACAACAGAGAAGTTGTTGTCATGTATGAGTGTCTTGGCATGTGCAATACGTTTTTTCATGATCTCCATGTGGGGTAGGAGCTAGATTTGTATGTTTGTGAGGGACTCTCTATTTCTTGCTTCTTCTTTCAATAATTCAGCCTGAAGTCCTGTTAGATACTTGATTTTTAAGAAGTGAGGTGAACTGGTGCTCGGGTCAGCTGCTAATAGCTTTGCACTTTCCTTCATATCACTGTCAACATTTCCTAACTTATCTTTGATCAGAGTGGTAAAGTTGGAGGAGTCACTCAACTTCACAAATAATTCTACCACTTTGGCTACAGCGGTTTCAAGAGTGCTGATGGTATTTGTTAGTTGCACCTGATCAATTGCAATATTTTTGAGAACCTTGTTCTCAAATTTCTTCTCATCCTTCTCTAGTAGCTTCTCTTGACCATTCATGTCCGTATTGAACTTTTGGACAATGTCAACAAGTTGATCCATTATTGTTTCAGTCTCATTGACCTCAATCTATAAAGCATCAACAAATATGCTTTTGATGTCTATGAGTACCTTATTCCTCTTTCTTTCCCTTCTGAGCTTTTGCTGTGTAGCTCTTTTTATCCATAGCTCACCCAAAATTTCTATTTTCTCTTCAGAAAGATTAGATTAATCCCAGTTTGGAATGACAACTTCTTCACCAAGATCAATCTCACCATTGTTTATTAACTTTTCTTTTCCCTTTACCTTGGGACTTGGGAAAGGAATAAGTTCCTTGTTGTTGCTTTCCTCAACCTTGCTATCAGTGTCCAGTTCCATTTGGTCATTGACCTTTACTACATTAGATGATGGTGTACCAATTGTTGGACTAATGTGAACTGATGAATCAATACTGGAAGTAGATACATTTACCTTATCCTTCTGCGATTCAGGCATGCTTGTCTCAGTATTAATTGGAGCTTGTTGCTCGGTTGCTGCTTGGTCTAATGGTTCTTCAAACTTGTCTTTGCTTGGAGGTATGATGTTCTAATTTGGAGATTGGGGCAATGATGCCATTACCTCAACTTCTATATGTTCAGCATCTGACTCTTCAATAGTATGTACCTTAGGTAGAGCATCATCCATCTTATTTGTACTCGGGATCTTTGTTTTATCATCATCAATTTTCTACTCAAAGATTATTTTCCGCACCAATTTGGCTCGCTTCACTACATCTTCAATGTTCTTGTTCAGAATCTGAAATGTTCTGAATCTGGGTGTATGATTGTTTTCATACCTTTTCAGAGTTTCCTTTATTTATTTTCCCTTCATTGCATGATAACTTGCTTGAGTGTCTCTTCCCTTATATCATTTTCCATTCCTACTGAATTTGACCAGGGGATTGAGACTACCTTGAATAAATCTTTAGTCATGTAACTCTTGAACTCAGAAGGGTCATATTTCTATTTGGCCATCTTCTCAACAATTACTTCTTCAATTTGCTTCTTTTCTTCTTTTGATCGAGAAGAGTAGTTAAGTGATTTTACAGAGCTCATTGCTCTATCTTCTCTAAATTCCTTAATCTTCTGCTCAAGTGAAGGTGGTCGTTTCTTGAAAACCACGGTATCATCTTGTTTTTCTTCATCATCACTATTTTTACCCAAATTTAGTTTTCTTTGAGACTTTCTCTGTGTGAGTACAGGGGTAGGGGCCTTTTTCTGTTTAGGTGTTTCCTTCCTCTTCTTCTGAGGAGGTTCAACTTTAGTTTCTTCCTCTGATTGGATAACCTCTATTTCTACATCTTTCTCTTCAGTGGTGGCAGGGGAGTCCAAGGTCTTTCCATACTTTTTCTGAAATTTGTTTATCCTTTTCTCTCCTCTTTTCAATATTTTAGGGATTTCAATTTCTATGGAAATCCTATCTTTTTCTTCCTCATATGTTCCAAAGTAAGGTGCCTTTGGATTAACAGGTTCATTAATAAGAGCTTCTATGATATTCTTAGTATCATCTATATTGACTTCATAAGAGAGAGGCTTCACCCATGCAATCCTAGGTCTTATTGCTTGAATATAGACCTTGTCACAGTCAACTAAGAGACATATATCATCTTCATAGTCTTCTACTAATTTCTTGGGGATTCTATATCTACCCTGCATTCTTTGTTTGAAGTTTTCAAAGTACCCATCCATGATACTATCAAAATTATCTCCTGATTCTGCTATATAGTCATTGATCTAGTGTATGACTGGCCTATCCTTCTTCCATACTACTTTACCCTTATAAGGAAAGAACTTTTCAACATAAAATAGTATACAGATCAAGAGTGAACTAAACTTACAAGAATTAGTCTTTAATACCCGGATGCTCTCCATATTCTTGCCCAATTGGATGAGTTGAAGTTCTGCAAGATCAAATACCATGTTCTTCTTTACAACTTTGTAGGCTAGGTCAACATCTTCACATGGAACACTGTGTTGGCACTGTAAAATAAAATTTTTGAATCCCTTGGTCTTGTCAGTTTCCCGGGCTTATTTGATTTTAAATTCTGTGCTTTACCGCCAAAAAATGAGTCAAGTCACTTTTTGAAGTCATTTTCA
>MU223601.1:1348177-1362657 GCA_018584345.1 Thuja plicata | reverse complement strand
TCAAGTATCATTATTTAAGAGAACAAGTTCAAGAAAAGGAGGTGATACTTGAATATGTGCAATCAAAAGAACAATTGGCTGATATATTCACCAAGCCACTGCCCAAGGATACATTTGAGTACCTGAGGAAAAGACTAGGGGTAAAACCTATGTCTATCAGTCAGTAAAAAGACTAAAGGCTGCATCAACCATATATTATCAGAATGTTAATCATGATTGATGCAAGCGGAAGCTGAACTTCAAAGCTACATCTATATACAGAGAGGTAAATATCAGAACCAAGCACCAAAGAAGATTGTTATATTGATAATGGATAAGGGAAATTCAAGGAATATATTATGGAAAGAAGAAATTGGTTGACAGAGTGTTAGATATTTTTAAAATATTTGTTTGGCATTATTGTCAAAGGGAGAGAATATCCATATTATCATCAGAAACTATTCATTATCAAATTACTCCAAACAGGAGAGATCATATCCATAGGGAGAGAATTTTTGTATCAAACTTGCAAATACAAGACAGAGACATCAAAGAAGAAGAGAGAAAAATTGACACCAACAGAGGTCACAACACATCAAAAGAAGAAAAAGGAGAAGCTGCAAGAATCAAATATAAGCTTACACAGAGATTACTGGCGGTCAGACACTTTATTGGTTATCAAAACAAACTGTTTGGTAATTTGATGAATCTCAACAATTATATTTCATATTGTATTAGGAATAGTATAGTATGATAATATAGCATGTTGCCATCAATGCCAAAGGGAGAGATTGATGACATGTAACTGATTGAATGTTTGACTATATTAAGTTGGAGATGATGCAAGACATTAAATCAGTTAATGGTTTGTATTGTCATTGATGTCAACTTGATATCATCTGTATGGTCATATACATAATGCCAAAGACTTCAGAGAATCAATGGAATAAAGGTTATGATTTTAGCAATGCATAAAAGTCAAGTATTCACTAAGTGATAGACTACACCGACAGAGTGCACGTCATCAATAAATACAAAGATAAAATCACAGTGATGCCCGACGAGCAGAAGACAGTGTTGCCCGACGAAGCAGAATCAAAGGATGCTCGACGAGCTAAAAATAGTGTTGCCCAACGAGCAAGATCTAATGATGCCCAACAGACGGAGATCCCGAAGCTAACTAAAGTTACACCGATGGAACTGGCAGTTGTCACCGGCGATGAACTGCAGAATTGACCGATAGAACAGGGAGATCAGAAAATGACAAAATATCTAGCGGGCAGAGCTAAAGGATAGACTTAACTGGTTGTTTTATTTGTTTTATTCAACCATAGTTAAGTAAGTGATTTGTACAACTGGAAAGAAGATAATTATGAGATAAATCAGGAGTTAAAGCCATAAATCAATTTGGTTGGATTGTTTTTCATGCCAAGAATCAAGAATTAAGAACCTAGAATTAAGGGATATCATGTCTATTTAAGAGACAAGCATAAATCATTCCCACAAGCAATCATTTACAAGGGGGGAGTGAATTGATAGAAGATGCTGAAGAGAAACTGATGAAGGATAAACTTCATGCAGTCCTGATCAATCAAGCTAAGGGAGAGCTAAAGAATTCTGCAGACACCGACGAACAGAAAAGCACAGCATCAAATAGCAGAAAGAGTTAAGTACAAAGGAATTGAATTGATACATTGATAAGAAAGATATTGTAAGTAAATAGATCTGAAAATCTACAATTTAGTTGCATTAGAAATAGGTCATTTTGTTTCAGTTTAACCATTGAAGCATTAAGTCTCCTAACAGAGCAGGACTTAACAATCTTTTGTAATTGAGGTATATCCTAACAGATTACCAGAAGGTTGACTCACGATAGTAGCATCGGTCTTACCTAAAGCCTATTGACAGTCTAAGAAGAAGGCTGATTCAAGGATGGTAGTAAGATTATCATAAAGCCTATTAACAGTCATGAGACTGATTCAAGGATGGTAGCATAGATGCTAGATACTAAGTGACAACCTATGTATAAAAATCCTCTAACAAGGTTGCACTTAACCGTGTGTTTGTAACCTTTAACAGGGTTGGCTCCTAACAGGGCTCACTTCAGAAGAGTGAAAATTTGGGGTACCGGTCCCAGTGGTTTTTCCCTTAACAGGGTTTCCACGTTAAAATCCTTGTGTTATGTGTGTATGGTTTATTACTATATTGTTTTACATTTCACATATGCATTTATGGATTGACGGATATACTCTGCATATTTACTGAGTATCAGTAAATATAGTTTATTGCTTATCAATTATCAAGGAGAATAAGGACAGACAAGGTAAACCGACAGACAGTTATTTGTTTCAAGTATTTGAAAGGCATACATCTTGTAGGGACTTAATAATTTGAAAAGTATTGATTGGTGGATTAAAGTTTAAATTGGATAAATTTTTGAGGCCACTGATTCACCCCCCCCTCTCAGTTATTACTAACACAATTTAAAATCCTGATGTTGAAATAGTTGTTCCTGGGACTATTTTGTCTTTATACTCTTGTACAAGATTCCCTGTGACATTTAATGTTATTATAATTTCTGCTCTGGAAATCTGTCAAGTCTGCACCCAACACTTCATGTGTTTTGCTTGCCCTGTCCAATGTTGTTGTGTAGACAACAAGGACATATCCTTCAAAAAACTTTCCCACTTTTCATGCATTTAAGTCCTCAATGGATATGGAGGTGGAACTAGCTAGTTTTGACCTGCACAAAATATGATAGTATTGTTTTAATATTTTAAAATATGGATAATGTATATTAAATAAAAAATATATATGTTTATATTTTGATTGATCCATTCTCTATTGACTAATAACATATAATGATTAGTAACATTTAAAAGTCAATTTAATTACCTTTTTGTTGTCTAGTCTTGCTTCATCTGTGTTCCTTTTCAAGTTTTTTTGCTTCCTTCCATTGTTTTCCTGCACACAAATTGTAGGGTGTTGCAATATGCATCTTTAAATTATAGTTGTTGTTTTGGATGAGAAAATTCACAATGTGTAAAATGTATTTGTAGCATTGTAGATGTAGGTTATTATATTTGTCTTTCTTGGTATATGTGTTAGCAATCTAGAGTGAAGTTTGTTTTATGTGTGGGGTGGAACTTTATGAATGTAGCGAGGTGGTCAGTCCAATATGCCTTTGCTTTGTAAATACAACATATATTTGTACTTGAATTGATCTAGATGTGATCAATTGATGGGTTATATACATTAAGTTCCTCATGTGTGATGAAATTCATGTTGTGGTCTTGCATATATTTTTCAAGCATCTCTTTCCTTCTATTTTGTGTTGACATGTCAATATTGAAATCACCTAAAATGTATAGAGTGCTCTTTGAATTCACATATGTGGTTATTTCTTGAATAATGGTAAAATATTATAGAATGAGGGTATTAGGTTTTGCATAAACATTACAAACATTTAGCTCATTGCTTTTAGTAAAAGTATTTTTAGTGATAGCTTCAATATTTGTTGTTTTATTTTTTAGACGATAAGGTTTTTCTTGGTCAAAGTAATTATACCATGTATATTATGAGTATTGAAATTGTTGAAGTGTTGAAATAGAACATGTGTTTCAAGGGGTTCATGTGTACCTCTTGCAAACACAATATGTCAGATGACATTATATCATAGACATTAAGAATGTCATTTATGTGAGCCTTCAAGTTGTGCATGTTTAGTGTACATAAGAGCATGGATGATGTGTTATGAGAACATGTACTATCATTTTCAAATTTCCATTTTGCATTTGATTTGAGGTGCCACATTTCAAGGTTTATTTTTTCTTTAATTTTAAATTTTTTTGTCGGTAGAGGTTTTAGCAAAAACATTGAGTCCATCGATTTAGTTCGTGAGAGTGTTGTGTACATTAATCCATGTTGTCTTATGCTTGTGGGATCAAAATTCATAGCTTGAATTTTAATTCCTTGGGATTGATGAATAGTTCTTGCACATGCTATTTGTATTGGAAATTGTTTCCTAATAATAATTTTTTTGTTCGTGAACACTTTTTTGATAGGTCGGCTCATGTGAAGTATGGGTACCCAATCATTGTCAATTTGGTCGGTATAACACTGTACTATTTTTTTCTATTGTTGTTGTCCAATTTTTGTATTGCTAAATTTGATCCACATTATTTCAAAATCATTGTATTTTGTATATGCTTTAAATATTCCATCTAATCCATTCACTAGGCCATCTTTGTGGTGTAGTTGCCTGCATATATTTCTATAAGAACGTTTGGTTTTAGGTATATTTGAAGTGGGAGAGCAATTGTGTGGGTGTGAAGTTGTATTGAATTGTAACTGTCATCTTGTTCATAAATTGCATTTAGGACTATCATTTCACCAGAAACTATTGATATCATTTTATTGTTGTGATCATCAACATCATTTCTTCTATGGAAAAGGAAAGGTAGTGTTGGGTCCAATGGTGGTGTATGTAAGCAGTTTTGAATGAGGTATTGTATGTCTTCATTTTTTTGTACACCTATGTGTATTTTTTTGAGAACTAAAATAAATTTCTTGTCCTTTTGTCTCATTGTGTTCATTAGTGAATAACACTTCACATTGTCTTTCCAGAAATTATAGGGCGTCAATTTGAACATAGTTGCTTTATTTTCAAATACGACAGTATCAAGTACTGGTTGTGCTTGATATAAGTCACCATAGAAAAGTATGTCTAGGTTTCAAAAGTATGCAGTAGGCATTTGCATTATATCACGTAATCATTTGTCAATGTAACATAGGAATGTTGCACCAACTGATGATATTTCATCTATGAGAAGTACACGTAACTGATCATAATGCTTTGACATTGAATCTAGTATTTTGTTGTTAAGTGGAAGGAACTTTGAGGTGATAAAAGGTATGTGAAATGCTGAATGTAATGGTATTCCACCTATATTGTATGCAACTTTTTGTGTGTAAGTAGTTATTCGACCCTTTGGTTTGTTGGGATCATTTTCAATGAGTTTTTTGTAGATGTGTAGGAGGGAGGGCTTGGTATGTAGGTCTTGTTGTGAATGTCTTCCCAGTACCAGCTCCGCATGTCAAGAATAAATGCAATGGGTTCTTATTGTTTTTTTTTATTACAACATCTTTAACAATTGCTTGTTGTTCTCTATTCAACATTTTCCTTAATTTGTAGTACTCACTAGTGTCCATGATTTGTGGATGTTGGATAATTTTGAATTTATTAAAATTTGTGTTACTTTTCTTATTGTGTTCTTTTTCTTGGAGATCTTTTTGTATTCCATATTGTTCAATTCGTTTATATTTTTTGGAGGTGAAGGAATGGTTATTTGTGTTGTCATGTTCAGAGTTTAAATCATCAATGACTTTGTCAATGTCACCCATGCACAATTTATGTTATGATTAAACTTTGTATGATTTATATTGATTGTTTGTTCATGGTGCAAATATGCTTTTTCCCATGATGTGAAACAATGTTTCAGTGTACTCTCAGTTTTTGTAAATGGTACATAGAGTAGCAGTTTCTCTCTACAATAATTAAATCTATGTCAATATGTTTGTTGAAATCGATAAATCGTATTATACTTGGTGTTGATTTTGGTATGAGTTTTTGGCCTTTTTTGGTATATTTAGAAACATATTTTGCAAGGCATATGCTTGTAATACTTGGAGGGCGTCTTAAATAATAGTCCACCAAAGATTTGGAAAGAACATTTTCTGACTCATCAGATTCTTTGCTTAATTTTTTGTATGTTTTAGTATAAATGTATGATCATTTCCAGATCTTATATCTATGAACATGCATTTTCTTGAGCCGTGATTTAGTGGAAGTGATAAAATAATTTGATTTGCTTGTTGCGGTGACATTTGTTGTAAGTTGAGTAGAGCATTTCCCAATTTAGCTATCATCCTTATTGCATCAATATTGTCTCGTTGGTGGTAATTGTGTATTTTTTTAAATGCATATGTCATTGATTTGTCTACTTTTGTCATGTAGGAGCTACAATACATTGTTGCAACATATGAATTAAGTATAAATTGTGCATTGGTATTGGCTTTCCACAGTTGTGGAATTTTCTTTGCAAAGTTGTTGTTCCAAATTTCTGATGGATTCCTTCATAGGAAGAGTGTGGGTCTATGTACAGTTGACCTTAAAGTTTTAATATATTCATCTTCAGGCATTTCAATTTCATCTTAGAACATTTGAAAAGTGAATGAGATATCGTAGTTTTCTATTTATAGTTTGGAGAAGATACTGGTTGCCTATGAAATTATTGCTTCACTCTCGTCTGGCAGTGGTTCAAGTATTATTGTCTTTTGGAGGGGTGGGAAAGGGAAATTATATCCGAAAGCTATCTTTCTTGATCTTCTACATTGCTTTGTATGGTGGTGGTTGTGAACTGGATGAAGATCAAGTTGTAAATGATTGGTGCTACAAGTAAGGTACTTGTCAGCAAAGTTTATGATATTTGTATTGTTGTCTTTCCCATATATTGGTGCATTTGTTACCTACAAAAGAAAATGATCATTTTCATTTCCTCAATTTTGAAATTTGGCTATGGAAAAATAATCTAAAACATCTCCAAAGAAAGAATCATCTGTTAATATCAATTTTTTCATTGCAATTATTCTATGTCTATAATAGCGTGCACAAGTGACTAGGTCTTTCTTGATTAGCTAGAATTTATCACTTTGTTTTTCACTCTCGTATTGTTCTTGTTGTTCTTTTGAGTAGTATATATTGTACAAGTGTTGAAGTGTACTCTTGAGTGGATCCCAATTTTGTTCAGCACTAGTGAAAGTAACAAAAAAAGTTGGTGGACCTAGCTGCTATATCATTGCAAAAAAATTCTTCTTAAGATGTTGTGTGTAGTCCGAAGATATTCTTATTCTTTTGAAATCAACATATCCAATATCTAATTTGAGAAATTTTTCCATGTTTAGTTTGTGTTTTACGTCTTTCGCCAATAATTTCCTTCCTTTTAATTGACCTTTATGTATTCTTATCCACATTATAGATAAGACTTGTTGTACCAGTATCTTGATGGTCTTGAAAAGGAGATTTTTTATATGGTATGCAAAGTATGTTTCTGACTGTAGGAGTTCCCATCGTGCAATTTTTTGGTAACTAAATTTTTGGATGATATCTTCATCACGTGGTTTTCCAAAGAATAATGTGGGGAAATTCATTTCCTCAACATATTTGTCTTTGAAGATTCCAATTTTATAGTTCTCTTGTGTAGGTGCGACCTCAATTATTCTATCTTTCATTTTATGTATAGATCTAGATTCAGTGAACCCATGTATTAAAGTTTCAGAAGGCTCATTGTGTTCTATGTCACTCTCTGAATCAGTCTCATTTGCACTAATTATAGTTGATGTTTCATTGTCAACAATAATTTCTAGAGCTTGTTTCCAATCTTTTTTTATTTCAATATTTTTCATTGTATATAATGGTGTCTCTGTTAGTCGAGTAAGATCTTGCATGACTATATTTGGTCATACCATCCCTATTTGAAATGCATTTTTGTATTCCAAGCGTCTCTTGAGAGAAACAAAAATTATTATTGTGCTATTAATTGTTTGTGGCAATGCATTTTGTATGATGTTCATGTTGACGGGAACATTGATAATAGAGTCAGTTAGTCCCAATTGGGATCTTTTGTATCCTAGCTCTCATATCTGAGTGAATGCAATTCTGAGTGAAACAAGTTGTTCTTCTAATTGTGAAAAAAAAAATTCATGTTTCATTGGTTCATTTTTTTGAATGTCATGTGGTGTACTATATGTAGGGAGATTGAAGTGTTTCAATGCAATAGAGCATATTTGACAAATGAAATCATTCAATGTTGCATAGTTCGATTGTGCTTGACTGTAGTAGAAATGTTTTTTTTTTCTTTGATTTTTCTGATGTCTTTTTTGAAACACAACACTTGAAAAAATGAGCATGCGTATTTTGGTGTATCCTGAGTTATTCTTTCAAAAATGTCTATTGGTAACAAAGCTTATTTATTTTTTTGAATTGGACGCATTATTGTTTCACTTTTGCTTATGTTTTCTTTGGTTTTGCACGTCCATATTGTCTTGTGTTGCACATTTTTTCTTACATTTGTTGTTGGAATTAATGGAAAGTGTGTACTTAGAGGGGAGGAGTGAATCAATACCTCTAAAACTTTTGTATCCTTTAATCAATTAACCTTTGTGTAATCAATTGTTTATCCAACCATATGATCTATACTATCTTGATCAAATATATATCAATTCATAAACTTAACATACATGTGAACATTCATAGAAACATTCATGAAAGTAATTGGCACATAACACAAGATATGATATCACAGAAAACTCCTGTTAGGAAGTAAAAACTACGGTGGGGATGGCACCCACAAAATCTTCATAATTTGCAGATTGGAAGGGGTTGGTTAAGGCTTACAATTTGATCACTTCTGATGATCTACCCAGTTAAGAGTATCTGTGGAGACCTGTTAAAGTCTACTCGATTAAGAGCTTTAGCAACACTATTGAGTGTGCACTCGGTTAAGAGATTTATAGTTGGACTGTTAAATCCATCTTCCTTGAAAGGATTTTTACACTTTGCTTCACTTGTTAGAATGATATCAAATTAAAATTTGACCCGGTATATGCAATCTCCTATTGCTGATATAGATCCATTTAAGATTACATGAATAAGATTATCACCTAATGTGATTGAATAATACCTTTGATTCTCGGTAGCCTCTGTTCTTGGTTCTTGCTAACCAAATTCACCTTTTGTTGTTCTGGTTCTTGAAACTTTCAATATGATTCATAGATGTTCTTGTAGGCTTCATTCATCCTATCTTCCATATTCACACATGTATAATGAATTATTGCATCATCTATTTATAAGATTGATTGACATTATCAAGTTCCACGAAAAACAATGTTAACTCTAAGATCGGGTTTACAACTTTTACCTTGATCTCCTAGTCTATATGTTTTAAATCAGTTAGACTGATTAAAGCACTTACATTCATGTTTCTTGTCCCTAAATAAATGGTTTTAATAAAAAATCAAGATTCTATAAATAGAATAAGACAATTTTATTTGACGTGGAAGTCAGATCCACTTTTTGCGGGTTGCAACTGACTTTCGATTTCTGACAGTCGGTTATGCTCTAAAGTCAGTTGACTATCTTTCAGGTTCCTTGCTTGAATTGTTCTCTCATTTTTCTCTTTGACTATCTCTCATTTTGCACTATATCCTACACGTTGGGTTCCTCTATCGGGTTCAGCTTTATCCTTCTGACTTTGCATTTTCGGTGTACACATAAAATTGTGTCATCGGTTTTCTTTGTACTTAGCCATTTTCGGTGATCTCTTGTATCTTCATTTTTGGTTTTCTCTTTGTCCTATCTTTCAATGTATGATTACCAAAAGTGTTGTTTGCATACTAATGGAAAATTAATGTCATCAATCTCCCCCTTTGACATTAGTATCAAAAAATGATATGTGCAAAATACTAACAAAATGTTAAGTACATACAACATATATAATCCTTAGTCATTTCATGACTCCCCCTATGTATATGTCGGTATATCCCCTTTTTTGGTAGTATTGTATAGTTTCCTACCTATCTGTACATATCATATCTTTCCCTCTGTAAAATACATATACATATCATTTTCCCATCTGAATACATATCATTTTCCCCCTTTTTTGATATTAAGGGAAAAGGTCTATACCTTATAGCTTATCAAAAATGTGAGAGTGTGAAGACTTCACGTCTTCCATCATTTTCTCCCATTGTTCCTTTAATTTCTCTAGAGCCATGTGCTCGAGTGTGATCTTGGAATGTATATCATAGATGTTGTCTGCTACAGACATCTCGGTGGTTGCTATTAGTTGCCTTGTTGAACTGATGTGTTGTTGAAGCAGTGTAAGATTTGGTAGAAGTTGAGCTTGGAGCTCGGTGACTTCTTCCCTAAAGTGTATCTCTTCTTCCCATAGTTCTTTCCTTAACCTTTTTATTTCAATTATTTTCTCATAATTCAGCTTTAGTGCATCGCCATTGGTGGTTAAGCTGTTAGCATTGTTAGCTAGATTTGAATCTAACTTTGCTATGTTTTCACTATTCTCTTTAGTGAACTTTTCCAGTGTGCTTATTTGTTGAATCAAGGAAATAGCTTCAGTGATAATTGGATCTAATTCACTTATGAATTCTGAAAGCTTTACCTTGTTAACTGCCACTTCTTGGCTGGTGTTCTCAATAATTTTCTGCTGGTACTTCTGCTCTGCTCTCTCTTCTATTGCCTTCTCTGCATCAATGTTTTGTGTTGTAATTACTTTGGTGAGAGTGGCTAGTTGATCAAGAATTGGATTATTCTAATCAATATCAACATCGGGTACAATTTGGTGCCATATGTCCCTTGTTTTTTCCAATACCATGGAGTCTTGGTGTTGTTTCCTCAGCTTCTCCTGTAATGCCTTCCTTTGGCATATTTTATCGTATTCTTTCAATGCTTCATAATCAAGTGTAGTTGGGTCACATTTGGGTATCTCAATGATTTCATCTAAAGTAACTTCCAACTTATTCTTCTTGGATTTCGTCTTCTTCTTTTGAGTTGCACTTGAATGTAAAACCATTGCCAATTTATCAGCTTTGTCTGTTGTGCTTGATGAAGTTACTTGTGTTGCTTCTTTTTGCTGCTTTGTTTCAGTGTCAGCTTGTCAGTTTTATGTAGAAGTCTCCACATTAATATTTACATTATCAGTAGCAACATTTTCAGTATCCTCAGGAGTGCCATCTTTGGGTTTATATCCTTCATCGGTGTCCTTATGCACTTCATCTATCTTTGTCTGTGCATCCTTCTTGGTGTTGTCTCCATATTTTTGTTTTGTATCTCCTCTTGTAACCTTATTAGTATTGGTTACTATGTGAGTGTCTCTGATGTCCTTCTAATCATCAGTGTTGTCTTTCTTTCTTTCTTCTCCTACATCCTTGAGAATGCTTGAATCCTTTTGAGGTGACTTGTCTTTTTCTTGTTGAATATTGATATCTTGTATCACTATTGGAATGTTGCCCGATATGTTCACCTATGCATTATCAAACATTGTGTTCATCGTTTGTGTCCTTGGTAACATTGACATCTTCATCCTTCTGTACTTCTTCTATTGGATCATCGATTATGTCAATGATAGTGTTATCCACAATGTTGTCCTTGTTTGTGTTAGGCCATGTTTCATCTGCAACATCCATATTTTTGTTGCCGATTGTGTCTTGTTCTTCCTTGTCTAATTCAACTGAAGTGTCATCTTCTGCATCTTTGATTAATATATGTTCTTGAGTTATCTTATTAACATCTTTCTGTTGTAGGTTTTTCTCGGGGCTATCTTCCTCAATAGGTCTATTGAGTATTTTACTCCATTTCTTGTGGCTTTCTTGTTCAAGATCTATAAGCGTCCCTTCAAGAAATTTGTAGGCTCTCAACTTGGGTGAGAACTCTTTTTTATGGTTCTCCATCATTTCATCAATTTCTTCCTTCTTGCATTTAGAAGGCATGAGAGCAACAAGTACTCTTTCCCTTATTTCCTTTTCATTCTTTAAGGCAAATGTCCATCTAGCATATAATCTGTCCAAGAGTTCCCTTGGTACATTATTGCCTTCAAATTGAATCGGTACATACTTGAATTTATACATCTTTGCTATGATGGCATCTTCAACTTTTTTTAGATCTTTTGGATCCAGTTTCAACCATCTTCTAATCTTAGAATTTGTGATAGATCCTAAATTTGCAATAGATTTACATACCTCATCAATGCTTTCAGGGACCTTGATCTTTTCTACTTCTACACCTTCATCTTTCTCAGTGTCCTCAATATCTTCTCTGGTCCTAATTAGCTTCCTTATTCTTTTGTTTGGCCCTCTTTTTAGTGTGTCCAATTTCCTCTTGTATGTTCTAACTTTTCCTTTCTTCAAAGGTGAAGGACTTGAATCATTAGTTGTTTGGCTTCTTGTTCTTGAAGAAGATGTGGTTCTTGGATTCTTGTTTGGTGGAGGAGGTGGTGAATCTGACTCTGTGGTCTCGGAGTCATTCTTTTCTTCAAATTCACTGATAGGTAGTTGTCCTTCAGTTTCTTCCTCCTTTTTAGCTTCCTCTTCCTGTTCGGTTTCTTCCTCTGTTTCTGACAATATTTTCTTAAGGTTCTTGACCATTTTGTCCTTTTTCTGACAATTTTCTTTACAACCAGGCCATATTTGATTCTTGATTTGGCCTCTTCATAAGTTCCAAACTTAGTTTTTTTCTTATCTAATGGTTCATTTATCAATGCATCGATTGCCTTGGATGCTTGATCAATATTTACCTTGTATTCCATAGGTTGTAACCATGTTGTCCTTGGTACAACAAGATTGGTGTAAGTGTGGTCTATATCAACCGTGAAACATATTTCATCTTTTGACTTCTCAATGAGTTTCTTAGGGATCCTTACCCTCTTCTGCATTCGGTCTTTGAATATAGTAAAGTATTCATCCATGACTGTTTCAAAATTGTCTCCTAGTGAGGTTATGTGTTCACTGATCTGCATGGTGACTGGTTTTGTAGTATCCCCTTTCACATCTCCTACTGATGGAAATGTTTCTTGAAAGTAGAAGAAAATGTACATGATAAGTGAGCCAAACTTGCATGTGTTTGTCTTTGCATTTATTATAGTCTTGAAATTCTCTTCTAACTGGTTCAGTAGAAGTTCAGATAAATCCAACTGAGTTCCCTTCTTCACAATCTTGTATGTTGTGTCTACTGCATTGAATGCTATGTTGTTCATCCTGCTGGCTTGAAAGTATTTGTAGCCTAGGACACATGCTCCAAATTTCATCTCATCATTGGTAATAGAGGATACCTTTAATCTTTTGTTGTCTCATTTGGCTCCTGTGTTCTTTTCAATCTCAGCCTTGGGTGGGTGCTTTAGTTATTTTACCTTCTCGGTAACAGGGTAACCGATGACTGCATGGATAACATCTTGGGTTATCATCTTTGGTTCATCCAGCCATAGTTTGTGATTGTGCATTCGGCTTAGTACTTACCGAATCCACTCGGTTTTGAAACCTTTCTAAAATAACAGGGCATTAGTGAGCCCTTTCACTTCTATGTGTTTATGCTCATCTTTTAATGTTCTATCTTCATTACATAACTTCTTATAAGATTTTTCTACCTCTGAATCACCAATTTCTACAATATTGTAGTGGATGAATGTTCGCATGTCTTCAACGAGAAAAATCCTAGCTGGTATTCATGAGAATGCACCAACATCGTTGGGTTGTGAAGCAACCTCAGGGTGAATCTTGTAATGTGGTTCTTCACATACTGAATTCTTGACGAGTTTGATCTTATCCTTCTTGATGTTCTTCAATTTGGTGGTCTTTGAGTTTGTTGCCATTGTTTCAGATAAAATAGGGCTTTCTAAAAAAATGTGCAAAACAAAGTTGTCGGTTGTCGTAGAACTTACTGTTTACACCAGTAGTGATTTTTTATCTGCTAGGAGTGTTCTGTGTTAAGTTGTGGTTGCTTTGTGATCCTGTCATTGTTTGCACAAAATTTTCTCTCGTCGTTCTTCTATGGTCGTGGTGAACAATGAGACTCTTCTGTCACCTTTTTATAGTTATTTTCCCTAAAAAGTGTCTCATCAATGCTTACCTACTCCTTGGTGTGCAAAGATAGAGTTCATCAGTTAAGACATTAACTTCCCTTTTCAGTGTTAATACAATGTTTCTAGGTAGTTGTTATACCTCTTTCTTTTACTGACGGGTTTCAGTGTTGCAAACACCTTGTTCACTTTGCTTGGTTACCGACACATCTCGGTTTACACTAGCAACTTTGCTTTCTCATGTTAACCGACACTTCTCGGTAAGTGTGAGCAGTTTTAACTTTGAGCATATATCGATGGATTTTGATATGTGTGCCTGATAGCATAGTTATCACAGATTTTAACAAGTAATACCATGATGCATCATTACTTATGCTAATTTGGCATTTTATCAACATATTATGGAACTGATGTAAAATGACAACTTGGGGTAATGCAGTTCCATACTTACTTGTTCTGCTTAGGTGGGGGCGATGATGTCACCAGATCTAGTGGATGAGGTGTCACTATTTGCATTGCTCGGTCTAGCTTCATCATTATTTGAAGCTTTTATCCACATTTTGTCTCTTGCACTTTGAATGTCTTCAATGGTATTTCCATTGGGATATGTGCTAGTCTCTGTCATTTGGTCTCTGCAGTCTTTCTTGAGATGACCAACTTTATGACAGTGTAATCATGTCATTCTAAGGTTATTCCAGCCTCTAGACTTTCTAGTCCACTATCTCATACAGTTTGCAGCAATGTGACCAAATCTTCCACATGCTGTAAAAAGTTTTCAAGTGTTTTAATCTCATACATACTGGTTACCGACTCTTTTTGGTTGATATGGAGTTTCTTGAACTTTAGGCTTCCATGCTT
>MU223601.1:1328953-1347893 GCA_018584345.1 Thuja plicata | reverse complement strand
CATATGCTTTATGTCCTTTCTTGTTACATTTATAACAAAATCCTATGAATGAAGATGTAGATTTAGGAATACCTTTCATTTTGCCTCTGCATACATTTGATGTATGGCCTTTCTTTCCATAGTGATTGTATGTAATTTTTCTTGGTCTTGGATTTTCATAGAAATTCTTTCAATCATCTTGATTTGATGATTCTCCATTCTTGATAAAACCTAGATTGGTGTTGTTGTTGACTCTTCGTTGTCCTTCAAGAAAATCATCCATTATTTTATTGCTTTCTTCAGCTTTCTTGATAATTTCATTATGTTGTTGTTGAATTCTTATTTCATGTTTCAACTTTTTATTTTCATCTCTTAGCTGACCGATAGCTTTTATTCTTTCAACGAGTTCAAAATTTATTTTGTTTGCCTCTTGACTCATAAGAATAATCTAATTTGTAATCTCGTGGTGATGCTCTGTAAGTCTTTGTATTTCAGACTCTTTCTCTTGTAGATTTTATGTAATCTTTCTTCTATCATCAATAGCTAGTGTTCTTTCTTTCTCAGCTTGTCTAGCACTGTTCATGACATCAATCATCCTTACCATCTATGTCTCTTGACTGATTTACAAAGATTTAACTTGTCTAGCCAGATGTTGATTGATTTCAGTTAGGCTTGTGATGCTTTCTTCTGATGTGTCTGATGCTTTGCTTGTAGTTGATCCTGAAGACTCAAAGAAATTTGGTATCTCTTCCTCATGATAATTTGTCTCATTATAGTGAGATGCCATAATCTTTCTTTCATCTAACAACTATCTAATATTGATTCTAGCTTCTTTATACTGCTCATAAAACATCAGCATTTATAGCTTCTTATTTTCAATATTTTTATCAAGTCTGTACTTCTCTATTATATGATCTTTTCTCTTAATCCTTTAACCTTTTCCAAAGAAGAGACTTAGCTCTGATACCAATTTTTGGAATTAATGGGAAGTGTGTACTGGTATGGGAGGGGTGAATCAGTACCATTGAAATTTTTGTATCCTTTAATCAATTAACCTTTGTGTAATCAATTGTTTATCCAACCATATGATCTATACTATCTTGATGTAAGATATATCAATTCATAAACTTAACATACATGTGAACATTCATAGAAACATTAATGAAAGTAATTGACACATATCACAAGATATGATATCATAGAAAACTCTTGTTAAGAAGTAAAAACTGCGGTGGGGATGACACCCACAAAATCCTCACTATCTGCAGATTGGAAGGGGTCAGTTAAGGCTTACAATTTGATCACTTCTGATGATCTAACCGGTTAAGAGTATCTGTGGAGACCTGTTAAAGTCTACTTGGTTAAGAGCTTTATCAACACTGTTGAGTGTGCACTTAGTTAAGCGATTTATAGTTGGACTGTTAAATCCACCTTCCTTGAAAGGATTTTTACACTTTGCTTCACTTGTTAGAATGATAGAAAATTAAAATTTGACCTAGTATATGCAATCTCGTATTGCTGATACATATACATTTAAGATTACATGAATAAGATTATCACCTAATGTGATTGAATAATACCTCTAATTCTCGATAGCCTGTGTTCTTGGTTCTTGCTAACCAAATTCACCTTTTGTTATTCTGGTTCTTGAAACTTTCAATATGATTCATAGATGTGCTCGTAGGCTTCATTTATCCTCTCTTCCATATTCACACATGTATAATGAATGATTTCATCATCTATTTATAAGATTTATTGACATTATCAAGTTTCACAAAAAACAATGTTAACTCTAAGATCAGGTTTACAACTTTTACCTTGATCTCCTAGTCTATGTGTTTTGAATCAGTTAGACTGATTAAAGCACTTACATTCATGTCTCTTGTCCCTAAAGAATTGGCTTTAAAAACAAATCAAGATTCTATAAATAGAATAAGACCATTTTATCTGACGTGGAAGTCAGATCCACTTTTTGCAGGCAGCAACTGACTTTTGGTTTCTAACGGTCGGTTATGCCTGAAGTCAGTTGACTGTCTTTCGGGTTCCTTGCTTGAACTATTCTCTTGGTTTTCTCTTTGACTGTCTCTCAGGTTGCACTATATCCTACACGTCAGGTTCCTCTTTATCCTTTTGACTTTGCATTTTCGGTGTACACGCAAAATTGTGTCATCGGTTTTCTTTGTACTTAGCCAATTTCGGTGATCTCTTGTATCTTCATTTTCAGTTTGCTCTTTTTCATGTCTTTCGGTGTATGCTTACCGAAAGTGTTGTTTGCATACTAATGGAAAATTAATGTCATCATTTGTAGGCATACTTGTATTTTTTGTGGTATTCCTAATGAGCTTCTTAAGGCGACATAGTGTTAGTGCTTGCTATTAGAGTCGTGTTCTTCGACATTTTCAATGAAGACTTTGTCATGTCCTAATTTTTGTCTTTTTTTATTATTCATAGTGAACTGTCCTTTATGCTCCCTTATGAATATTTTAAGTTGGTGGAATCACATATTTGCTTCGGGAATGACATCTTGTGACTCTAATCTTAATAGCAATTTGAAATACCCAATAAGAGGGTTTGTATCATGGAAGAGAATTGAGTAGGCTTATGTATGTACCGATTCATTGAAGTGCAAGTACTTCTTCCCTCTTTTGGTTGGCCAGAGACATATTTGTACATTTAACCACTTGGATAACCAATGAATGCATAATATATCTCCCCATAGTCTATTTTCTCTATAGTGTGCATTTATCTTTTCAGATAGTCGCATTCTATGACAATATGTTTTTGTATCATGTATTTGGTGCAGTTGGTATAAAGTTTCAGGATGAAGTTCGGTGCTATATGAATGCAATGCTTTTGGTTCAACTTTTGTGATACATTGTAAGAAGTAATCAATAGTGCCATTTCTTATTTGAAGTGATGTGTATTAATACTTGAGTAAAAGTTCTAGGGAGTCAAACAAGCAGTCACCTACATTGTATTTGAATGTGAGTAGTATACATAGTCCTTCATTTTGTAATGTGATGCCAATATTGTAATTTTGATTCTATCTTGTTGATTGGTAGTGCTCTATATCTATAATTTCTATTTTGTTTTGCATCATTAGTTGTTTTAGACTCCCAATATATCTGGCAAACAAAAAGTTTATGTACTTTTCAAATTTGAATAAGATAGGTAAACTATAATGTAAATGAAGGCACTGATGCAAGCTTGCTTTGCTTTTCACTTGTATATTAGTGTATTTTTTTTTCTTGTCTCTGGATCTTCTTGTTCTGGGACATAATTCATATTGTCATTAGACTATGTTTTTAATTAATTTCATATGTTTTCATTGTTATCATTCATCTACTCTATTAGAGTATTAAGAACATTTTGACATTTGTATTATTGACATGTTATAAGCAATCATATTATACAATGCAATATTATGTCATATTTATCTAGGTACTTGTATGTATATTTTTTCTGCATGAGCCTGAACTAGATAATATTAAATGCAACAATGTCAAGCAAGCAAGAACTCTAAAAATACATAATATTGAAATGGTAACAAAATGTAGAATATTGTACTTACATTGGGATATGTTACTTTGCGATTACCTAAATGCATTGGTAAAATTCAAGGTGAGAAAGTACAAATTTGTAATTAAGAAGATAACAATTATGTTGTTGTACATAAGCTCACCATATGTCAATGTTGCTTGGTAATATAGGTATATAGGGTTTGAAATGTGATTCTCTTGCACTTTATGCACGTGTTTCAATAAATCCTAAATAATTATGTAAAATGTATAGTGTGTTCAATAATACATTAGAAATATCAATGCAAGCAGGGATTCAAAAATATTTTCATGTTCTCAAATTTTCTTTTGCAATCCTAATAGAAAAATACATGCAAGTATTTAGAAGTAGTTTCATGTTCTCAATGTTGCTTTCGCAATCCCAATGCAATTTCTAGAGTGCTTGAAATGGAAGTTAGATACATTTTGAAAAAGTACTTCATGATAATATTTAATTGTATTTCATCAAAAGCTTCACAGTTCCTATTTTTTGATTTTGTGTTCAACTTAGCATCCTATATAAATCAAGAAGTTGTTGTAAAACTTGTACATAAATTGTCATTGCACTTCATCATAATCTTTATGCTTTGTGCTATTCTATGCGGTCTAGTCTTCAATTGTTGCACATAAGCTATAATTGGTGAACAAAGTTCATAGTGTAGTCTTGTAGTAGGCACACCAGTAATATCCTCATTGGAAACAAAATTTTGATTGAGAAGATTTTAAGTGGAACCTTGAGATTTGAACATATGAGTTACAAACATGTCATCCAACACTAAATCAGGATTGAGCATGCCAATCCTATTTGAAATCACGCTCTCTTGAGAAGACAAAGGAACATCTGACACAAAATTAGAATTAGGTTTTGCATCGTGTACAATAAATTTTAAAAGAAACTTATTATTTCTATAGCAATATACTAAAATGATAACTAGTAGATCAAATGATGTATTGGTTTCTACTACTGTCATAGTTAATTTCTATAAATAAAACATGCAAGCAAGAGATGGTCCTCAAGTTCATACTAGTGAATTCATTCATTTATGGTCGCTTTGACTGCATATATGTCAAGCTTTGGACAATTGATGTTTGAACTTCATAAACAAAGTCACTAGTATTGCATGAAGTACTTACATCAAGCATGTATTGACTGGTAATATGGTCTGCAAGAGTGTTGTGATTTAGTCCTTCTGGACTATTGACATTTGAGACTGAATTGTATTCTTAAACTATTTGGTTAAGTAAATTTGTATGTGTGTAAGTATCCTTTGTATAGATTTGTCTTAGTTTGGGGTTGAATACATCTGATGCAGCTGGCTTGGAAAAGCTAGTTGACATTGTTCCAGTAGCATTGTCAATCAAATAACAAAGACACTCACTCATGGTGTCATTAGGCAAAGTGCTATTGCAAGGATAAAACTTTGAAACTATGCGAGTAAGTTCAATAGAGATATAGGGAACTTTGTGGTTACAACTAGGGAAAACACATTGATTTTGAATAGAAGTTATATTCGTGTAGCTGTTAAAAGTACTAATTTCATAAGTCTTTTGAAGATCATGATATTTGAATGTAATTTGAGGCCCACTGCTATTTTCTATAGTGGATTTTTTGAATTTCTCTTTGGTTAAAGTACATGCACTTTGAGTATAGTTATTGTTGTTTTTATTATCTAATCCTTTAAGTAGGGACTTTGTAAAACTATATAGTTACTTTTGGGTAAATCATCATTCTTTTCCAATGTTTTCCATGACTTTTTCCACAAATACTAAGATGGTGGATTTTGGATTATCTTTGCGCGTTGAATAAAAAATGGTTCTGATGTAGATGTTTACTGCACTCTGGATGATGATAGTGTACCATGTCTGAACAAAACATATGGCAGTGGGCTTCTAGAGTCAAAACTTTTCATTCCGTCAACTCCTTCCATGGATTTTAGAGATTTATCATAGGCAACATCTTCTTCCTTACATGTCAAATGTTCCTTTATTTCTAGAACATATCAGCCCCATGGACATTTCCTAACACCTTTATATCTATCTTTCTTATTTTAAAGAGATGGAACTCCTAGAGCTCAATTTTAGCATATGTCCAAGCTTATCTTCTTTCATAGAGTCTTAAGAACTTCATTTCTTCAGTAGTGTGTCCATGTTTCTTTTGCATTTCTTACTTTATGTTTACATTTCTAGAAGAACAACTTCAATGCCTATTGTGATATTAGTTTCCTAAATTTACAGTTCAAGGCAACTTGATTCCACTATGTAAAATCATAAGAAAGCCTATTATGGAAAACAGTTGACAATGAATACCTATATTCAAAATATGCAACTGTTGTTAGTATTTTTGTCCCTCTAGCATCAGTATCATGATCATCAGTTAAATTTTCAAGTGATAATTTGCAGTCAACTATGCACACAACTAATGGTGCCCTTTGTTTTCATGCATAATATTCACATTTTGTGCCATAACATTATATAGTGTGCACTGACATATGAGAATTAGTAGAAGAAAAGTACTACATTACATGTCACTATTTTGAGGAATAGAGGTTTATCCTTGACTACAATGAGTAATAATTGTAAAATGCACATTTCTATTAGAAGAATAACTACTCCATATGGAACACTGACAACATTAATAGGAGGAGTCATTCTTTACCACAGTGTTGTGTTCTACTCTTTCAACAAACTATATAAGTGACAATTGTATGTGTGTAGTTAGTGCAACATTCAAGTTGCTTGAGCTACTAGTTGAATGTCCTATACAGTTCAGTCACAAAATGCAATGCGCTTTAGGACTTGACATCAAAAGAAGAAATTTTGTTAACACGACACTTGTGAAACATTATGAATGGTTATTATTATTGACCCCATGCAATGCATTATGTCTAATGGAGTTTGCATAAATTTACTAAGGATTGAGACCATGGTTGCATTATTTCAAATGCCTTTTTAAGAAATTGATAGCAGTTCCAACAAGATACCAATCACTAGGATCTATATCAAGTTGTTACATTATAGAACATGAAGAAACATTGAAGACAACAACAACAACAAGAGTCAAAAATTATGCCAAAAATTTCACATTGTGCTCATGTTTCCAAGTTTGTGATTCAAATTATATGTAGTTAATCTCATTGTTTCCTCCCCATTTAGTACTGTGTATTTGTTATTTAATGCAAAATATTAAATAAATTTATAAGAATGTCACCATATTTATAGTGTTTAATTATTGAATTCAACTTTAGTAAAAATTCTCTTCATCAAGAAATGGATATTACTGGTTTTTAGTCATAATAAAAATATGAATGAGATGGAAAACATCAAGAGACAGGTAATAAAATGTGATCATTATAAAATGCCTTCCAAGTCCCAAAATACATATTGTACTATGTTGAAAGGAATAATATCACACCAAGTAGCTGATAGTGTCAGTCCTTGCTTTATTACAAGCCTAATTCTATACATCATAAGTATTTATATGGTTCCACTTTTATTATAACCATTATTTCATCCTTAAGAAATGTGCCACCTGCCAACATCTGGTACAAGATGAATCCCAAGTGGTATGTAGGTGTTCTCAAAGGTGGATAAATAATGGTATGAATAATGATGATTCATGGTTATAGGTGTTAGTTCTCATGTATTGGTATCATACCATTGTCTAAGAAGCTGTGCTATCATGTCTTATAATCCATTCAAGGGAACAATATGGAAATGTAATTACAAGGTTTAATACAAACACAAGCATATCTTCTTCAGTAGTGGCCTTGATTGGTGATAAGTGATAGAATAAATTTATGTAGGCTGGACTAAAAATGGTGATGAGATCTTTTATACTATGATATCCAAGAGGGGAATGGTTGATGATATCTTGACAACAGAAAATGATATTATCTTCTTTGTTTTTCCTTACCAAATGTTTAAGGAAAATCAATTGTGTGTTTGTTACCAATGGAGACAGGATGGGAATTTGATTAGTGTTTGGTACTAGTTAAATGTATCCCCATCCATCATATATAAATATTGGAATAGGATTGTCATACAAATATATTTGCATTATGTTTCTTTGACATTATTCTGGAAGTTCTTCGACTTTTTGTATGAGAAAAGATTCAGGACTTTGATAAAGATGATTTCTATCTTCATCAAATGTCTCAATTGCATTAACATAATCCATTTTTGAGCAATGTGGGAAAAAACAAACATGTTTGCAAGAAGCAATATTTTTTAGTATTGCTCAAAAAATGTAAACCAATAGCATGATATAACTTTAATTGTATGATAAACTAAGAAAGTGGAGAAACTCTTTCTGAAGGGTAATGTCAGGGATGATGAGGACACTAAAGAAGAGGATGAAGAAAATATGTATGATGAGGAAATGGAGGATGAAGAGGAGATACTCCAAACCCCTAAGAAGGAAAAATTTAAAGGCTCCCCTTCTAATAAAAATATGAAGAAGGAGGTTGTGGAGGAATCTGAAATGGAAAAGGAGACATATGATGATGAGTATGAGGAGAATAAGGGGAAAGAGGGTAAAAAGAGGAAATGTGGGGAGCTTACTGGAAGTAAAAATAAGAAGAATAAAAAGGGGAAAAACACCAGTAAGAGGAGAATTGTTCTCTCTTCGGAGGAGGAAGAGGATATGGAGAAGGAGAAGAGTCTAGGGGGAAATATTGGGGAAGAAAAAGGGGAAGATGGAAAGTTGGAGGATGATACCGGAAATCTGGGTGATAACCTTATCTCCCTGGAGAAGACAGAGGAAAACCTGCAAATTGCCAACAAGATTGCAGAGGAGATTGTAAATAGTATTGACAAAGGTAATACGGGGACCAAAGACACTGATAATCCTATGAATAAGGAAATTGAGAAGGAAAATAGCGGGGTTAGTGATAGTATTAATAACAAAAAATGTTTGCTATACTTTACCGGTATGCTGGGTAAAATGATGGATGACATTGGAAATATCAAAAAGAAAATACAGATTATAGGAGGTGAGGTTAACTTCATTAAGAAAATTAGTATTGGGGACAAACTGATGGCGGTTTATATTGATGAGATGAAGGATGTGGTGGGAAGATGCCTATGTTAAATTGGTTGATAAGGTCTGTAAGATGGAAAAGAAACTAAAGGAGAAAGAGGATACTAGGGTGGTGGATGGGGATTTTTAAGGTAAGCTTCAAATGTTGCATAACAGAGTGGACAAAATTGAAGACACCATGCGCAAGATAGGGGAGAAAATCTTGGTTAGCCTGAAAGCCAACTCAAAGCATGCGAAGATATTGGTGGATAAGTTGGAACAGGATAAGGGTGAAAAGAAGGAAAAGAGTTAAAGGATACCATGGGACCAAGAAAGTGCACTAGGGCAAGCACTAGAAAGTTTGGCGCTAAGGAGGATAAGGAGCTGGAAGAGCTCAAAAACTCAGTTGGTCAGATGCAACTCATGGTGGCCCAAGTGTAGGATTTAATGAAGTGTATTTAGTTGTCCTTTCCTATGTGTCCTATCTTTTTGTTGTCCTCATCTATTTCTTTTTGGGTTTTGCCTGTTGTTAGGTTGCATACATTTTGTTTTAAAGGCTTTATTTCTTGGGTGTTGAAGCATAGTTTCAGTTGAACTTTATATGTAATACTTTATAAACTCTTTGTTAAAGGTTTTGGGTCCTTGTAAAACCTATTTTTACTTAATCAGAACTTTAACTGTATGACATTACATTTGTTAAAGGGCAACATTATATTTTTCAAGGTAACAGTTATAGGATTAATATAACTTTATGTCCATAACAATACAATACATAAACCATACAAATATGTTCCAAATTAGGAAGAGGACACACATGAAGGATGTGCAATATTAAAATTTTCTTTTTTACAAATGTGTTTTAAGGTTGATGTCTTTGTTGAACATGAGGCATGAGTACGAGGAAGCAAATTGAGTATAATCAAACTTGTCTACGCCAAGAAAATTTATAGAAATTGGATTAAAAAATATATAATAATTACATAACATATCTTTAATTATGTACTAGTATATTTCTTAAAGAGAAATATATTATATTTGCATAAATTTTTTTCCATCATAACAAGTGTGGCATTAATATAGATATATGACCACAACATTAGCATGCGTAGACAATACAAATATATTGCAAATTAAGAGGAAGTTGCAAAGGAAGGTTGTGCAACATTGACATTTTCTTAAACATGAACTAGTTGTTTGAAGTCATTGTGTTTATTGAGCATGGGGCAGGGACACAAGGAAACACATGCATGCATAGAAACCTTAGTGCATTGAAGACATTTGAAACTCTTGTTGTAAGTTTCTGACCCAAGTGGACACAATGCACATCCAGTGCAGTGTAAAAATAAGTTCACAATTATTTATGAGGGCTATTGGGAGAGCACTGGATATACAAGATGCAACGTCACATTCTTTGAGTGTTTCATGGGAGAACAAACCCCCAACAAGAGCATCACTTTCTGTTGCAACATAAGCATCAATAATTTCCTTATACCCAATTCGGGGAAGGAAGTAATCATTTATATAAGCTTTCACTAATTTTTGCACAATATCTAGTTTTTGCATCAAGTTCATGTAGTTCGATAGGAAGGACGACACGATGTCAGAGTAATAGATTGTTCCAAAACTGTTGGTGAGAAATTCTTTGCCTAGTCTCAACCTTAATGATTGTTCGACTTTTGGAAAATCGATGCAGAAAACATGTCCCATCGTAATGGAATCAATTAGTCCTATAATAAGACAATCCCATTATGGCTTTGGAACGTATACATGTTGATTTGTTCCTGACTTGTACATTTTGCTATAGTGTAGATATCAATACACAGTAAATGAAAATGATGAGGATCTACCAAACTAAATAGATGATTAGTAACTTCTTAGGTTCAATAATTATGTTTAATTTATATATTTGTAAATATCATTATGTGTAGCTATGGAGAAAATATTTATTCAGATCTAACCAAGTCTTAAGTATTAATAAGAATTGTTCTAAAGGAAAGAGAATATATAAGTGCATTTGTTTTTCCTATCCTATTATAAATTTTAAATCATATGTAATTTAACAAATCAAAGAAGCATAATGAGAAAAAATATCAAGGATATGATTTTAAACCCTTACCTTTTGGTTTATTCTAAAAATATTTGTCAACGAAGGTTGTTGGTTGCTCTTCTTAGTTCACTTCCTACAGTTGTATTTGATTTGGCATAATAAAAAAAGTGATTCATTTCCAAGAAAATATTAAAACATTTTGTAGGAACTTTTCATACAAATGATGCATTCAACATTCTACATATGGTTATGAATGAAGGGGATATTTATAAGTACTTTTTTAAAAAATTGAAGCCTAAGTAGAAAAATTAGTTTTTGTAATAGGTTTTGGATACCTCATGTTATTGGGAACACAAACATAAAAACTACAAATGACTAATATTATAAATAGTGTCAAGTTCTCGTTGATTGTTAGTTAAGTAAGAAGTTTTTTTTTGAAATCTTTTGTAATATTTGAAGCAAGTTAGATTTTTGTTGTCGTATGTGTAATGATTTATAAGAGTCTCTTCTACATTTACCATAGCATAGAAATAGAAGAAGGCTATAGAGTTTCATTTGTAGACATGTGCACTCTTTATTTTGAAACCATGAGATTCAACCTTTTGATCTAACTCTTTCCATTAAATTAATTACCTTTGGTGTTGTGGATTTTAGACAAAGACCCTATTCATTAAGCGTAACTAAAAAAGAGCATAATGATAAATGTATATGAATATACTTCAAGGAGATAAAAGACTTTCAAGTTGATAGCTTCTTTTGATTCTTATCTTTATCCTTATTCTTAGGAAAAAAAACTTTCCATCCATATTTATGTTATTTGTATCCTTTTTGTTTGAGACTCCTTATATTAAATTGCTGGTAGTGCTATCAATTCTTTCTCTTATTTTGGGAGCCTAGTGGTTGGTTATCGTAATGTGAATTTTCTTACATTGATTCAATAAAAATAGAATTGAGAGTCTCATGTATTGAGTTAAAAATTAAAAACTATTAAAAAATTAAAATGATATCAAACCTAATATAATTAATATATTTCAAATAGAACATAATTTCAAAGAAACATAAAGAGGAAATAATAAACTTTCCCAAATCTAAGCTAATCAAGTAATAACTATATTAATAATTGAAAGTGATGGTTGTAATTAATACATAATTAAATTTTAAACTAAGAAATTAAAAGTGATAAATATGTGTACTTAGTTGTAGGTTTGATTATTAAAATTTGTAATGACAAAATCAAATAGTAACAATGTGTTAATTTAGAACCCATAACATGTGATTGAGTAAATAAGATTTTGTTGGAAATACAATAATGGGAAAGCAAGATACTGAGAGGGGGGGTGAATCAGATCTTCAAATTTAAACACTTAAAACAAACTGATCCACATTCATATATATACATGAATCTAATGTAATATCAAATAGCATCCACATAATGAAGTAAATAATTCATAACACAAGAACTTGGTAACCCAGAAACCCAAATAGGTAAAATTGGGGTGGGGATGACACCCACAAAATTCTTCACTACTGCAGCAATAAAGTGTACTTGTTAGGGCTATAAAAGTTGATTACAAAATGCAATCTACCCGGTTAAAGGTCTGCCCAGTTAAGAGCTAAAGATCATTACAATCTACCCTGTGAAAGGATTTCAACTTACAATAAAGTAAGCACTGTGTTAGGAGATTTAGAAAGGTCTGCTAGAACCACTCTGTCAAGAGATTTTCACCTGATACAATGATTAGAATGTTTCAAGTAATGATCCTTCGTTATGCACTCAGATGTTGATGACGGATCTCCTCTTTCCAGTACCTTTTATGATCTCACAATCTGATATGTCTTCACTCTGCTGTTCATTGTGTTGTCACTCTGTTTGATCTAAGCTTCTTAACAAAATAACCCTCTGTGCATTTCACTTTAAAATGCAGTCACCACTTTTCTCCACAATCTTACAAAATAGGGTTTAGAAGCAATCTTATATATCTATTCAAGTCTGGTAGTGAGATCTAGATCAACGATCAAGATCTAATACTTATGCCTCCAAGGCATTACATTTAATGATTACAATAGGTCGTGCATAGGATAAAACAATTAAATGCATAGCTAACTTCGTAGGAAAATATTAAATGCGTACATAAGTCGGCCCAAAAAGCTTATATAAGTCAGCCTGAACACTTATCCTTGAAGTTTGAATCATTCCAGACATGTATACAAAAATTGTTCTGCTCAGCACTTAACATCTCTGTCGCTCGGCACTAAGTATCCTACTCAACTCGGCATGATACAACTCGACAACCTGAATACTGCTCAGCAATGTTTCTCGGCCTTGGATAGTTTTAGCTCGGCCACAGTGATAGCCAACTAAAACTGCCTAAGTGAATGACTAAGTGTTGGTCACTAATCATCAACAGAACTTAGAGATTAACAATTTCCCCCTTTGATATTAGCGGCAAAAACACACTTATCATTTCTTCATTTCATTCCATCAAAATGTTTCCTAAGTATACTAAGTACTCCCCCTAGGAATATACTCAAAATTATACATACAAAAAGTTACATAGAATACATGCCTTCAAAATATATACAAATGTACCTGTTCTGTATTGATTTATCATATTGTATCCTTACCAACTTCCCCCTTATTTTTGTCACTGATTGCAGGTGGGGTTAGGTTATACTTGTCCAAAAATTATTTATGACGTTGTAGGGTGGATGCAAATGTAGCATCCCAACTGTCCTTGGAAATCTTCATAACTTCCAATTTTATCTCTAGCTCGGCAGCTAGACTCACTAAACTTTCTGCAGTTGAGAGATTTGCATTTCTCTGGGATAACTCTTTTGCAGCTAAATTTTCCTTATGTATTACCTCCAAGTGAGGCAATAGGCTTGTCTGAATGGTGATCAATTTGGCCCTAATATGACCATCTTCAGCCATAAGCTTGGCTATTCTTCGTTGTGCATTGATCAACTTAGTATAATGTAAGGAGCTAGAGGTATCATCCTTACCCAAAGTATTGCCAGTTGATTTCAAATCTAATTGTAGCTTCTCAACAAGCTGTAGATTATCCTTTGTGAAAAATTCAACATCACATAGCTTCCTGTACAAAGAATAAACATTTGTTGTAACTTTCTCCAAAATTTCTACAAGAGTAGAAAGTTCAACCTGTTTCGTTGCAATCTCTTCTGAGATTTTGTCCAGAACTTTGCTCTCAAATCTCCTCTCAGACCATTGTAGAAGTTTTTCATTGCTATTTATGTCATCATCAGTTACCTTCTGTACAATGTGAACTAACTGATCAATGATGGGAGCTTGAGGCATTTCATCTTCTAAGTCAAAATCCTTTGCAAATATATCCTTGATGTCATGCAATACTTGCTTTTGCTTCTGTTCTATTTTCATTTCTTCCTGTCTCTTCTTCCTCTTAAGTAATTCCTAAAGAGTCCCTATTTGTTCAAAAGACAATTCATTTGGATCCCATTGTGGAGTCACAATTACCTCATCTAATGTGACATCGAGAATTTGAGACTTATTCTTCATAATTTTCCTTCTCTTCAATTCTGGTGAGCTGATGCTTGGCTGCATTTTATCAATACCTTTTCCTGTGACAGTATCAATATCCATTGCCTCTTTCAATTCTGTCAAGATTGTCTGAGGATCAGGCATACTTCCAGTTTTAGGACCTGTGGGAGTGGATGATGTAGAGTGTGGTAGATCAACCAACACTTGTAGTGCCTCTTGTTCCTTATGCTTGTCAACATTATCCTTCATCACTACTCCACTATCTAAAACTATTTTTACAATCTCTAAAATAGGTGGATTTTGAGAAGTTACCTCTTGTGCATTTGTTTGTTGTTTCTCTTCACCTATCTGATCATTGATTACTTCAATTATCTCATCAATTTTCTCTTCAGATGCAGTGGTCTTTCCTCCTTCAGTCTCAGTTGCCCTAATAGGTGACTCAGTGTTTGTACCACTCGGCATACCCTGTCCCTCAGCATTCAAATTGCTAGAATCATCAATTATGAAGTCAATTGGACTGTCTACAGTCAGATCAATATAATTTGTTGAGTCTAATGCATCTTTAGTCTTTTCAGTATCAATTTGATCTTGTGTCATTTGTGGCTCAGGGGTAATCTCCACTTCTTTTGCCTTTTGATCAGATATACCTTCATCAAATTTCTTGTCTTTTAGAACTATTAGTCCAAAGATCTCCTTCCAAATCCTAGTAATCTGTTGTACTAATCCTTCAATATCATTTTTCAAAATAGTATAACCTCTTAGCTTAGGAACAAACCTATTCTTATATTCTTCAATGAATTTTGCTCGTTGCTTTGATGTCAACTCAGGTATCACTTTGGCTAAAGTACCTTCCTTGATCTGTCTCTCTGTAGTAAGTGAAAATTCCCATTTGCTTGACAGAAACTCATATAGTTTATTTGGCATATGGTTTCCTATCTCTGTAGGAGTTAACTTAAAACTACTCATCATATCTAAAAGTGCTTCCTGAACTTTATGCTTGTCTCCAATACTCAGTTTCTCACACTTAATGAATTTGAAAGTAGCTAACCCTGCTGAATTTCTCAAATTGTCACATACCTCATCAATATTAGCTGGTTTCTTGAATTGTGTTGTAGGTATGTTGTTGGGTTCATCAATCTCAGTCTTTTCATCATCACTATCTATCTCCAAGTGCAGTTTCCTCCTTGGTCTCTTAACTGGTTTACTCGGCTCAGCCTTAGGAGCAATTTTAGCTTTCTTTCCAGAACTGCTTTCTCCAACCTTCTTCTTTCCATACACTTTTATTTGTACTGCTAGAGAAGTAACAATAGATGCTCTAGTCCTCGGATGATTAGCTGTAGGTGGTGTAACCTTAGGTTTAGCTTTACTCAGCTTGGTTACTATGACAATTGTTGGTTTCTTACCCTTAGCTTTCTCAATGATCTCCTCAGATGTACTAACTTCCTCTTTTGTAGATATATCTTCTCCTTGTCCAGTGGATAGGCCTATAGGTGCATCCTCAAGTTCTTCATCACTTCCTAAACCAACCATTTTCTTTAGATTTTTCACAATCTTCTTCCTTTTTCTCTCCATGGTTCCCTCCTTTAAACTTGAAATTTTTACTTTTGCTTCATCAAAATTACCAAATCTTTCTTTTGTAGTATCAATTTCCTCAGCTAGGAATTCAATGATGGTTTTTTATGCTTCATCAATGTTAATTTCATAGGGAAATTGTTCTAAACATGCTACCCTAGGTGTCATAGCCTGGATATATGTGTTATCTGTATCAACTAGAAAATAAATTTCTTCATAGTGTTTCTCCACTAGTGATCTAGGAATCCCAGTTCTTAATCTCATTCTCTTTTTAAATTCCACAAAATAGCTCCCCATAATGCTATTGAAATTACTTCCTAATTTCTTAATGCATTCACTTATCTGAACTGTAATGGGTCTATCCTTTTTCCAAACAATATCTCCCAATGTAGGAAATGTATTCTGAATGTAGAAAAATATACAGACTAGTAAGGAACCAAACTTACATGATGAGCTCTTAGCTTTTCTGATTGATGCTAGGTTCTCGGCTAGTTGTGTTTGTTGTAGCTCAGCAAGATCATATGTCTAATTCTTCTTAACAATCTTCCATGCATGGTCGACGACTGTACAAGGAACACTATCTAGTCGACTCGACTGATAGAACTTATGTGCGATTACTCTTACTCCAAAATCAAGTTCTAGGTCTTTAATTGTAGAGATAGTCATACCTCTATTGTTCCATACAGCTCCAATGTTCAGTGTAATTTCCTCCTTGCTATTATCTCTCATTGTCCATTTCCCGTTAACAATAGGATATCCAGTCACTCGATGAGTCATGTTTTTAGTTATCTTGACTGGTCCATTGTCTAACCACATACACATATCATGAACTTGGCTAAGAATGACCTTAAACCATTCATCTTTGAAACCTTGTGGGAAATCTAGGGCGCTAGTTAACCCTTTTTCGGCTAAATGTTTAAATTCTCCCTTCAGAACTCCATTAACACACAGCTTTCTATAGGATTTTCTCAATTCATTATCACCTACTTCACCAATTTTAACCATGTAACAAGATCTTACATCATGGATCATGAGTACCTTTGGTGGAATGGATGAGAGAGCTCTGATCAGATCACTCTGAATTGCACTTTTAGGAACGGCTCAAAAATTGAGAGGTGCACATTCATCATTCCGTACTAACTAAACTTGCTCTTGTTCTCCCTCCATACTTTTGACTGGTGCGAAAGAGCTTGTAGCCATAATCTTGGAATTAGGGTTTGAAAAATGAAGAACAGAGTACCTCAACAAGTAGCACTTTGTACTGTTCACCTTAGGATTGCCGATGGTACACTGACGAAATCTTCGATGCTAACTTTGTTAAGATCAATTCTGCAACTTCTTCAATCGCTCTGTAAATAGTGAAAATCGCAATGTAAAAATGAAGAATAAGTTGTTCATCCTTTATAGGCTTCAAAAGGTCAAGGTAGGTAAGCAATAAATATTCTGCCCATTGAGTTAGTGCAAGCCAGCTATCCTCAGCTTTCTAACACAACTTGCATCTCACTCGGCTCACTACACTCGGCCATCACAGAACTTACTCAGCACACACTAAAGAACTTGGCCTTAGTGTCCAAGAGTGATGCTCGGCACCTATAGTGCAATTGGATCTTCTCGGCATTTTTGTCTTCAAAATGTGTCCTGGTGCATCTTAACATATGCAAATATGGACTTTGGCATATTTTATGTTAGGAAGAGATGTAAGATAAGAATTTTAGATGCAGTTCCTTCCATACCTCTTTTGCTTAGTTGGAGATGATGTGATCACCTGATCCATTGGATTGGGTGACCTCGATTGTACTAGCTTCACTACTACATGGTTCAGATTTCCTAACCCATGTCTGGTTCATCTATGCTCTAATCTGCTCAACAGTTGGAGCAGGAACCCTAGTCTTACAATCTTTCCTTGTATAACCAATTTTTAGACAACTGTGAAAAACTAGGCTTCCATTCATCCAACTCTTAGACTTTCCTTTGAAATGTGTCCTTATGTAGTTTTCTGAAACATGTCCATACTCACCACAGTAATGACAACTATGTCGTGTGTTGTAGTCCCAATTGTAAGTATTGCCTTTTCTTGGTGATTTCTCTTGTGCCTTTGATGTCCATTGTTGTTTACCTTTAGATCTACAATCTTGTGCTCTATGACCATATTTCTGATAGTTATAACAATTACCATTGAGTCTAGGTGTGGAAGGTGCATTTCTTGCCTTTGTCTTACATTCACGTGCTTGATGTCCAAACTTATTACAGTTAAAGCAATAACCGTTAAAGTTAGTTTTAGGAATGGACTTACCATTCTTGCTTCAGAAAATGTTTGATGTATGACCTGATTTCCCATAGTGGTGGCAAACAGGTTTGTTGTTTCTTGGTTTTGCATACCTTCTTTCACCTATCTTAGATGATTCTCCTTCTTCAGTGGTTGTATGTTGTTCAGTGTGACCTAATCCAAAAGAATCTTTAGGTCTTCTTGATACTTCCACTAGTTGTTCAAAGTAGCTCACAGCTGCATTGGGATCATTCACTCTGTTGTTAAGTTCTTTCTCAGATCTCAATTCATCTTTCAACCAACTATTCTCATATCTAAGATTTACAATCTCCATGTCTTTCTTGTTGACCTCCTGATTCACAAGTAGCAGTTGATTTTCCATGTCAACTTGATTGACTATCATTGTTTGTACATCATGTGTTCTTTCATCAAGTCTGATAGTTATCATTCTTTTGTCTTCTTCTTCCATAGCCTTGTCATCTTCGACTTTCTTTTTCTATTCAACAACTTCAGACATTCTTATTGATTGGGCTTCTTGTTCCTTTTTTAAGTTTCTGACTTCTTCACATAGTGCACTATTCTTTTCTAGTAGATATGCTATTGTTGCATCACTCTCAATAGAATCTCCATTCTTAAATAGATTTGAGGTCTCCTCTTCCTGATAATGAGTGTCATTCATTTTTTTGGCCAAATCTTTCCTTGCTGACAAGGACTTCTTTAATTCGTGTCTTGCTATCTCAAGCTATTAAAGTGCTAGCTGAATATCAATCTTTTGATTCTCAATGACTTTACCCATCTTGTAGATCTCCATCTCAAGATCTGTATTCTCAAGCTGATTATGAATTTCTAGAGAACTAAACTCTGATACCAATTGTTGGAAATACAATAATGGGAGAGCAAGATACTGAGAGTGGGGCGGGGGGTGAATCAGATCTTCAAACTTAAACACTTAAAACAAACTGATCCACATTCATATATATATATA
>MU223601.1:1314860-1326148 GCA_018584345.1 Thuja plicata | reverse complement strand
TTCTCTTCAACATCCTCTTTCTATTCACTCCCCTTAATCCCATCCGTAAATGAATTAAGCTTGTCTCTTATATAGACATAATATTCATTGTTTCTTGGTTCTTGATTCTTGGCATGATAAACAATCCTACCAATTAGATTTAAAGCATAACTCCTGATTTGTCTCATAGATATCTTCTTGCCAACTGTACAAATCATCTTTAAATCAATCACTTATCTATGGTCGAATAAAACAAAGTAGACAACTAGTTAAGTCTATATTTAGCTCTGCCAGCTAGATATTTTGTCATTTTCTAAACTCTCTATTCTGCCGATCACCACTGCAGTTAGTTGTCGGTGACAATTGACTGATCTATCCGTGAGACTCCAGTTAAATTTGTGATCTCCACCCATCGGGCATCATTGGAATTTTACTTGTCGGGCAACCTTCTAACTTTGCTCGTCGGGCATTTTGTGGTTTTGCTTCGTCGGGCAGCACTATGCTTCTGATCGTCGGGTATCACTGTGACTCTTCTTCTTTGCTCTGTTTGACAGTATGCACTCCCTCGGTGTTGTTTGTCACTTAGTGAATACTTGACTTTTATGCATTGCTAAAAGCATAAATTTGGTTCTCTGAAGTCTTTGGCATTATGTACATGACCGTATAGATGATATCAAGTTGACATCAATGACAATACAATCCATTAACTGATTTAATGACTTGCATTATCTTTCAACTTAACATTATCAAACATTCAATCAGTTACATGTTATCACACTAATGGATATATGCTTACTTTGTTTGGAGGAGAAGTGAATTGAATGAGTACTAGACAACCGTGGTTTCTTTATCCACTATCAAAGTTGAGTATATTAGTTGCTATCCATGTCTCTAAGGAGGTACTTTGGTTAAAAATATGTGTATAGCTACTAGTTTTGATTGCAAGACTATAAGATTGGCTATGATAGATAAATTGCAATTTATTTGGCCAATAATCCTTTGTATCACATTTAGACTAAGCATGTGGATGCATAATACATTTTTTTTTGTGAAATGATTGCTATTAGCTAGTTTGAGTTGAATAATATTGAAACTCTAGAGAATATTATAGATCCATTTTTAAACTCGTGAATACAAACAAAAATACATGTTTTAGGTAGATGATGTGCCTTGTTCCTAGTACTTAGATGGGTTATGTATTCCTATGGACATATTTATAATGTGTCATATTTGGAGAATGTTGGTATTAAGATGCTACCAACCTTGTAAATCTTATGTATTTAATTACTCATAATGTTGTTTGTAAAACATTTATAAGGGAATCAATAAAAAATCACAATGGATGAAAATTCATTGTTAACAATAATTATTATTTACCAATAGGATTTTATTAGTATGATAATTAATTTTTACCAAGGTTTGATAATTAATCTTTTACTAATAGTGAGTTACTATTTATTTTAAGAGAATCTTAGAGGTTATTGTGGGTTGTTTGTCACCTTGTGTGGCTATTATTAAAGCTAAAACTTCTTGTGGATTAAAAAAATAACCACCTAGGAACTAAAATCAACTAGGTGCCCAAGTTAAGTAGGTTAGTAATTTGGTTAGAACCTAAATTATCTAAAATGTAAAATGTTTTTGATATTAAAGTAGTCGAAGCAAGGGGGCTGACCCATTACAAAGAAGTAAAAGTAGCACAAAGCTTGCATCCATTTACAACACATAAACAGTCACATCCCAGTATCAACCAATACCCCCTTTTAACATAAAAAAATAACTAACCCAACCATACCACCCCAAAATAAAGGAATTTAAAATCCCACCCTTAACAACATGGTTAGTAATCAACTAGTGGTATTCAAACATCATAACCCTACTAAAAAAGTTATAGAAACCTAGCCTTACCAAAAGACTGTAACTAAACCATCTACTACTACCAGAAACAGTATCAAAATAACCACCATAGGAGCATAAAGTTTTAACTAGGCCCTTAGGGGCCAACCACCAAGAAAGGTTATTTAAAAACATCAACAACAAATAAAGAAAAATCAGTTGGGGTTATTTCTCCCCGAACTTATTAGCATCTTGAACTGATCCTCCGCCTGGAACTGAAACAACTTCCCCTCATCCTTTACCATTGTTGAATCCTTCTAGTTCACCCGGTTCATAAAATGAAGAATCATGGTCGCTGAGTGCATGACCTTCACAACAAAGTTCGCCAACGTTGTGAAGCTCAAATTAAGGTCGTTGACCTTTCCTTTCAACATTTGCATGTCCTCCTTCATTTGTTGAAGATCCACATTTTGGTCCTCCTTCTTGATTTCTGAGGCACCAGCTGTGATCTCCTCTTTCCCCTTAGTGAAACCCTCATTAACATTCAATTTATTCTCCTTCCCACTAAAGCCAAGCGATGAAGTAGCAATAAGAGGAGAGCTTGTCCACCCTAGAGTCCTTTTTCACTGATAAATCCATAGAATTTAGTTTGAAACTGGTAGACACATGGGTCAAATCCATGCTCCTTTCTCCTCCCACCATAGTCAAGGTACTCTTTCCCTTCCCCATGTCTGATTTGTCCTCCTCCCTAGCCTTTTTCCTCTGATTCTTTTTGTTTTTTTATTCCTTCTTCACTTTTTTCATCCCTTCACCCTCCCCAGTATCCAAATCCTCATCCTCCTCTATAATGTACCTCTTTCTGACCGATTTTTTCTTCAAACAGGCATTGGAGGCGATTCTGTGGGACCTTCTATGACTTTCATTATCTTCTTCAGCAGAATCATCAATGTTAATTTGTTCCTCCCTTTTGTTCACATAGGGACTAGGGTTTTTAATTATTTTCCTAGGGAGGTGGGGGTCTTTGAGGACAAGGTCGGGGGGAAGGAATTGCCTCATTATCCTTAGGGTTATTAGTAGAGTTGGGGATGGTTCTGTGTAAGGAGACAAATTTGGGAGGGCATAAGGCCTGATGTAAATTGTACGGCCAGAGGATTAACCCTTGATGTAAAATATAGTAGTTTTTATGCGCAACCTTCTTAGCACGCACATCCAACACAGACACTTCCATATAATGAAGCAAGAAGAAAGGGATAGAATTTTCTTCACTATATCATAAATGATTTAACAAAGGGAAGTGATAATTGTAACAGTTCCCAAATATACCCTCCAACGTCAAATACTTCATAATTATAAGACATACCTCATCCCATGGCTCCGACAACTCATCCCATTTGAAACCCCCATGAAAATAGACATGTTTCTCCGTCTTCTTGAAGAATATGTTCACACTGGTGTCATCCCTGCATTTCTTCACCTTCTCCCATTTCCTTCCCTCCAAAGAGAACCCCGTGGCCTGAGCAATAACCTCATCGTTGATTTTGAAGGTGATGCCATTAATGGTTACCTTACGCTCCTCCCAAGTGTCCACCAGCTGCATGGAAATGATCTTGTCACTACCCTCCATGGCTTCCATGTAAGGAAAAAACCCACCCTCCTTAAGGTACATAACAACACAAGGGTTCTTAAGGAAACCATCCTTAATCTTCAGCGACTCCACCCTGACCATATCACCCCCATATTAGTGCTAGAGTCTGAATTTTGTACCTCTTCCTGGTAATTCACAGACATTCCAACCCAACGCCCAACTCTAAATAGCTCAGACCAGTTTCTCCTCTAGCTCAATCTTCCGTTACGAGATTTCAGAGTCACACAAATAGTATAAAATAGCAATAAAATTATGCCACCATTCTTTTTTTTGAAAAGATGCCAGCTCAAGCAAATGAGCATACCATTCACATGTAAAGCCTTTTTAAAAATAATAAAAGCCCATATTTTATAATAATTGCAATTCTCGGGCAAGAAATCATAAAAGTTGGCAGTCTTTTCACTTTCCACAAAGCAAATGCAAATCCCCATGCAATATTTTCTCTTAAACTTCCCCGTACGACCATCAAATATGGACATAATGACCCTTCTTAACCAATAATTAATATTATTGATTCTGCCACCATCCCAAATTTTAAATTTTGAATTCTTGCAGCCTCCCGAGATCCTAGTGGCCACCCTATCCAACTAATAAATAGCTCTAAAGTTATACCACACAGTTAGGGATGGTAATTTCATTCCCTCCCAATGAGATCCTATGTATGCGTCATGAGAGATCCCATTCTTCTCCAACACTTGTTCACATTGGTGGTTAGCCCTTTGGCAGCTGGCGCATCCACCATAACATTTCCCTCCCTGTAAATGTGTTGTAATTCAAAATCATCAGGCCTCGGGAGAAGCGCCCAAATGTCAAGCAATGGATTTGACATTTTCCAGTTGGCCTTGTAGTTACCTTTAACCATTTCAACCACAATTTTTGAATCCCCCTCGATAATCATCTTCTTAATACCCGCCGATACAAAAACTTTAACTCCCCACAGTAAAGCCAAAATCTCAGCAATATTATTGGAGACTTTACCCAAATTAACCGCATAGGCAATATACATCTCCCCATGATGCTCTCTAATTATTCCTCCACCAGCCGCCGACCCATTACAAGTAGCCCCATCAAAATTGAGCTTGTGAAATTGTTTAGCCATGGGGGTCCAGCGTGTGTTCCTTCTAGCCAACACCTTAGAATTGTCAAACTCATAAAAAGAATTAGAGAGCTTCCACTCCCTAGCCAACTGACATGCCTCGCTATTAGGGGGAGGTGGGTAACTTCCATTTAAAAAGAGTAAAATGTTAAAATGAATGCTACATAACATTATTAAAATTTTATACAAAAATTACATAATACAAATTATTTTTGCTTTAAGATTTTATACAAAATTACAAAATACAAACCTTTTTTTCTTTAATAGAATTTGACACCTTGGGATGGACTTTTCTTCTTCAATCAAAGAACACAAGATTGGATTCAATGAATGCATTAGTATGGAACTAAAAAGAAAATCCTTTGTATGTTAAAAGAGGTATTTAATGCTAACGAAAGAAATCAAATCCAACTTGTACAATTTACAAGGTTAATTCTCGCAAGCTCATAGATTTTTGAAGTGCCAAAGAGACTTCACTTAGAGTTGAAAATGAGCACCTGTGATGTCAAAAAGATTGTAGAAATGCACTCTCTTAATTTAGCGTAGGAAGCTTCCAAAAGATTGTGACATCAAAATAAATTTACACTTTCCACTATATTAGTACAAAATTTACTATTCTATTTGCCAACTTTTATGATTCATTTATACATGTGGGGAAACATAGTTTTGATCTATGAAATAGTTTTAGAAGTTTTTTTTTTTAATTTCCTTAAATTGTCTTTAATGCCAAAGATACATATATGATATTTTAACTTCATTACCACATAATAACAATAGATAAAAAATAAGTTTTGAAAATGTCAAATAAAAATGTTTATATGATTTAATAAAATAAATAATCTTATTTTTTATTTTAAGACTTAAATCTCTTATATTTATTTAATTAAAAATGTACAATTTTTTTTTTTCTATTGAAAATATAGAATCAACTGGAACATAACAGAGAGAGTACAATAAAGTAAAATATGTCAGTCTAGACCTTTAGCATGTTCTATCTAAGCATGCTAAGGTCTATTATGTACAATCATTACAGAGGCCTATTACCAAAAGTTTTTATACAGCAAAAAAAGCTCTCCTTTCTGGCCGATCACAAAATTGTGGTGACTACTGAGGTTCTACGTTATTCATATACTATGTCCTGCCTGTGTTCATAAGCTTCCCATTGCTCATAATTGGTCACTGAGTTGTTCGTGCCTGGGTTATCCCCACCATGGACTGCTGCCTCTTCAATTCTGTTGTCTCTAGTTATAGAGCTTGGAGGGCTGAGATCTTCTATGGTTGCTCTGTTATTGTTAGGTACCATGGATGGTGTTACATTGCTGGTGGAGAAGCTTTGTATGTCTTTAGGGAACAAAATCATGGCTCCTTCATCTATAAGCCTCTAGAATCTTTCCTCAGAAATCTGGATGGATGTTGTTACTTGTTTCAGGATATAAAAATGTGTGAGTTTATGATTAAACTCAGTAAGGAGCCTCTTCTTAGATTGGAAAATATCCTCGTTCGTGTATCTCCATATGAGCCATAATATATTAGAGGTGAGAGAAAGCCAAAAAACATTAAGTTTACTGCCAAAATCATCAACATAACCAACCAAGACTTCATGCCAAGAGAGACTATGGGCCTGACCCCAACAAACTTTATTACCAAAAAAATAGACCAAATCTTGCTAGCCCAGAGACATTCAAAAAACACATGCTCATAAGTTTCAACACAATTGCAAATAGAGCAAAGAATGGGACTTTTAACACCAGGAGCAATAAAATAACCAATAACATGTTTCTTCAAAAGGAAAATCCATTTAAAAAAAATCTTTTTAGGTTAAACCTAACCATGCCACAACAACTCAAAAACAAGATGCCATTTATTGCAAGACCAGTCCAAACCCTAGGATTTTTTGATGTGGGAAAATATATTATTGCTATTATTAAGAAGGGAGTAGATATGTTTACATGAAGATTTGCCAAACAGGGTGCCATCCATCCATTTAATGTATTCCATATTTTGTGTAGAAGTGATACATTTATTGGGAAACTAGTTACCCACTACTTTTTCAATGAGAGTGTATGTCTTTTTCTGAGAAGTGGAAATTTTAAACTTGCTGCTCAATTCCGCCCAAGAGAGTATCCTACTATCCTCCAGTATATCACTGATAAGAGATATGCCTTTACTATGCCCATTTTTTGTAGAACAACACTACGTAAGAGCAAGAGGCTTATCTTTGAGGTATACTCCCCACCATAAGGATCTGTCCAACACTGAATAATGAGGATTTTTCCCAATGGCATGTCTAGAACAAAGAAAAGTTCTAATTTGCCTCCATGCCTTCCACAATGCAGAGAAAACTTTAGACCCTGTGACCTTCACTTCAAAGTCACCCATTAGGATGTCAATAAAAGGGACATTGTTCCAAGATTTGCCTCTTTTGATGGTGGCATTATAAATATTATTCCTGAAAAGTACTTTCCATAGTTTATTGCCTGAGACTGCTTTGATAATCCATTTAGAAGCCAACACCATTCCTTTTTTTTTGAGATCTTTGATCCACAACCCTCCCTGTGCCTTAAGAGTGCAAAACCAATTCCAATTGACATTGTGTCTTTTCCTATTGCCAATTCCATCTGACCATAGTACATCTCTAAGATTTTTTTCCAGCTTGTTGCTTTAATAGTTGGCAAACATCCAAGTAGAAGCAAAGTAGATGGCATGTGAAGATAGTACCTTTTGAACCACTTGTTCCTTGCCTGCTAAGGATAACAAATGGATCTTCCACTTAAGATGCTTCTTTTCAATTTTCCTAAAGATCCAGTTCCACATATCTTTAAGAGAGGGTTCAATGGAAAAAGGAATGCCTAGGTATCTGACAATGGCATTAGGACCAGACCATTGCCATCCTTTGCTGCCAAGCCAAGGAGGAGGAGTGTCAGTCCAACCCATTATAACATATTTATGAGGGGCTATTCTAGCTCCAGAGGTTGTGCAAAAAATTTGGATCCTATCCACCACTCTATCAAAATTTTGCTCAGAGAGCTCCACAAAGAGGGCAGTGTCATCAGCAAACTCCTCAATGAACAGACTGTCATGATTCGACAGGGAAATACCTTTAAATGGGGGCCAAATTTAGAGGCTTTTAGAATATAGGTTATTGCATCTGCAATAATCACATAGAGTGTTGGGGTTAGAGGACATCCTTGTCTGATAGATCTAGCAAGGGGTATGGGTTCTAAAATATCTCCATTGACTTCTACAACAGTATTAGAGTCTTTGAACAACACTTTAACCCATTTGCAAAAGAATTCCAGGAATCCCAATTTTTCTGACATGGCCAGAATGAAGGGCCATTCAATCATATCATGAGCCTTTTCAAAATCAACGAGGATCATAGAAACATTATGTTTGTTATATTTATCCTAGTGCATAGCCTCCCAGCTAGTAATGAGGTTTTCAAGAATGTACCTGCCTTTGATGAAGCTTGTTTGAGTAACACAGATGATATCATTAAGTACATGAGAGACCCTTTTTGCTAATAGCTTGGCTATCACTTTGTATGACATATTAAGTAATGTAATAGGTCTCTAGTTTTTGACTTGGGTTTTGTCACCTTCTTTAGGGAGGAGTTTGATAAGACCTCTATTGACATTTTCCCCCAAGGTCCCTACATCAAATGCATATCTGTAAAGTTCAAGGAGTTCAACTGATATCCATTCCTTATTGACTTTGAATAATTCAATAGGTAGGCCATCAATCCCTGGCGATTTCCCATTGGCTAGGGCCCCAATGGCCTCCTCAATTTCTAGAATGGAGATTTCCTTGCTTAAGCTGTGATATTGTTCTTTATTGATTTTTTTGGGATGATGCTAATGCATTATGCCATACAGGTGAAGTTTCCTTCATTGTGCTCAGAACTGAAAAGGTTTTTGTAGAATTCCACAAAAGTGTCCATAATAGTGTAGTTATTACTGCTAAGTCCTTCAGTTGTCTGAATACCAGTGGTCATTTCTCTACTCTATTTTTTCTCTGATAATGTTGAAGAAATACTTAGTCCCTTTGTCTCCTGCTTTTATCCAGTTGGCCTTGGCCCTAATCTTTTGGCCCTGGATTTTGTATTGTTGTATGGCTCTAAGTTTCCCCTTAGTATCAATATGATCTTTTTCCAAATTAAGGTTATCTCCCTTATCTTGTAAATCTTTTTCAATACTAACCAGTCTGCAATTGAGCTCCTTTTCTTTAAAGTTCATATCTTTGGCTTTTTTGGTTCCAATGGTTTGGGATGTGACTTTGTATGCCTCTACAAGGTTGTCCCATTTATTAATAGGAGAGAGTCAACAAACTTGAATTTTGAGAGGATAGTCACCATCTTCAGGGTTCCCAAGTGATCTTCATTTTCAAGTAAGGAAGAGTTCATTTTGTAGAGGTTCCTCTTGGGATGAGATTTAGCATGAACTGGAGTGCTATTGAGGGAGATACAAAAAATGATGGGGGATTGGTCAGACATGGTAGCAGGAGAAACAACAACTTGAAGTTGACCTTGATGATAAATCATCCCAATGTCAAGCAGCTTGATATAGACTCTATCAAGTATGTAGTAGATCCTAGATTTGTTGCTCTGGTTATTACACCAAGTAAACCAAATGCCCTCTCCCCTTTGAGTCCTTCCATAGGGTCATGTATAGCAAAATGCCTCTTAAATTTGGCCTAGAAGAAATATTCATTACCTTTCCATTAAAATTTGTCTCCTCCTACTTTATCCCTAGAAGACTCGATCATGTTGAAGTCCCCAACAAATGTCCAAGTAGTCTCAGGTAGGTTAGCCACCCCAAGAGTTTTGCTCTCTCTCTCTCTCTCACATTGGGGGCATAGATATTGAATATCCCTACTCTAGTGCCATTATTGTTAAGGATAATCCACAGAGCTTTGCTACATGGCGAGAGACCATGAGCTATGAGTTTGTCACTCCAGAAGGGACTGATTAAGGTTGCAAGACCCCCTTTCCCTCTATCATCATTAGAGTATAAGAATTTGGAGCTATCCCAGACAAGCTTAAGTACATTAAAGGCTTGGTATCCAGTGACCTTAATCTCTTGTAAACAAATTATATCTTTACTATGAATATTATTACACCATCTTCTTATAATATATTTTTTGTCTGGCATTTCCATGCCTCTCACATTCCAACTATTAATATGCATCTTCATCATTGACCAATTAGTGGAGTTGTGTTTCTGCATAGTTTGGTGAAGCATTCAGGGATCTCATTTCCCTTTCTTTTATTATTCTTATCATTATTTTTGAGGCTATTGTTTCTTTCATATGTCTTTCTTTTTTTATTTTTAGAAATGACTTCGATAAACCCCTCCTCCATGCATTCGAGGACAGTAGTGAGTTCCTTATTAACAATAACATCCTCAACATTGGTGGAAGGTATGGAGACATCAGAGACTTCCTTTTATCCTAGAGATATCTTGGGTGTGTGACCCTCCTTATGTTTTGCAGCCTCTGCATTTATTCTAGCCAGTGCAACCTGCTGGACATTTTTGGTGCTAGAGCTGTCATCATTAACTTTTTCTCTAGGTACGGGGATATACTGGGGAGTAGTAGAATTCCTCTCTAAGGTGTCAGTAGTAGGCAGTTTAGCATGTCTTACTTCATAATCCTAATCAAACAGTGGATTGTTAAGAGTAACAAAGGTGTTGGCCTGTGAATCAACAGTGGCTGTGGTGTTTGTTAGAGTAATTATATTCTACACTTATTAATTAAATCACTTCGGTTTAATTAATTAAGTTATTTATTACTCTATTTTCTTAAGCTATCTCTTAGGTGCATTATAATTAATATCTTTATTAATTATAATGTGCAACCTAGCTTTTTTAGGCTTTAGGGTTTTGTTCACCTTGTAAATCTTTTATTCAATTAACTTGGATCATAATTTTGCTCTCATTTTTTAGTAACTTCTGAGTTTTGCCTTTTGCTTCTTTTTGCTTCTCTCCCATAACAGGTTATTTGCATGCAAGTATTCTTGGCATTCTGTGGATTTGTATCTCTCAAATCCTACATGGTATCAGAGCTCCCTTGCTGCTGCCCGTTCTGGGGTTTTTGAAGCAGGTTTTGAGGTTAAGGGTTTCAATTTTTTGAAATTTTTTTTATTGGACACATTTTGGGCTGAAACTGACCTCACCAATGGATTTAGAGGATCGTTCAGACGAATTTTGATATAAAATTTGACCACTTTTGGGTATTGGAGCAAGTTGTGGCAATTTTTTATGGAAAGAGGGTCGTATGAACCTGACACGCTTTTCGAGGTGCAGGACACTGAGATTTGAGCGCAGAAGGTACGAAGGTGGTTTTTTTCTACATAGGTGGTTTTTGACTGCTTAGTGGGTGGTTTTTGGTGCCGCAAGGGGTTTTTCATAATTTTTCAAAATTTTGGCGTTTTCAGAATCCTGAAAAACTGGCACCCATTTTTTAGAAATTTTTGCATACGGTATCGAAAATCGAAGTGTGATATATCGTTGGAAAGTTCTTTCCGAGCCTAATCCAATCATGCTAGTTTTATTTTCAAATTTTTCCATTTGATCAGTTTTTTTTGGTGTCAAGGTGGAGGCATCTGAAAATCAGGTTTTTTCCTTCTTTTTTTTTCTTACATACTTATTTGAAGTGTACAGGAGATAGTATAATACTTTGTGGGGGGGTGCAAATTCTATTTCTATCATTTATTTCAAAGAGACCCTTCTACTTCTG
>MU223601.1:1296113-1313004 GCA_018584345.1 Thuja plicata | reverse complement strand
TTTTCCCACTGGGTTTTCTCCTTTGTCTCCGGTTTACAGAGATTTCCTTGTATTGGGTACCTGATTAGGCCTTGTTGCCGAGACCCATTTCCTGCTTTCATAGTTGTGCTAGGTCAGCTTACCTCCTGAGCTTCACTTAAGGGGGGGTGTTAGAGTAATTATATTCTACACTTATTAATTAAATCACTTCGGTTTAATTAATTAAGTTATTTATTACTCTGTTTTCTTAAGCTATCTCTTAGGTGCATTATAATTAATATCTTTATTAATTATAATGTGCAACCTATCTTTTTTAGGCTTTAGGGTTTTGTTCACCTTTATAGGTTGAACCTTGTAAATCTTTTATTCAATTAACTCGGATCATAATTTTGCTCTCATTTTTGAGTAAATTCTGAGTTCTGCCTTTTGCTTCTTTCTGCTTCTCTCCTGTAATAGGTTATTTGCATGCAGGTATTATTGGCGTTTTGTGGATTTGTATCTCTCAAATACTACAGTGTTATTGGGGTTAGATTGGTTATCATTAATTTTACCATTATGAAAGTCTTTCTGAATATTTTTAAGAAGAGGGCAATCCTTCTTGTTATGGCCATTAAATTTGCAATGAAAGCATGCACCAATGTCCCCAAGTTTGGATATTTCCCATTGGAAGGTATCACCATAAAAATCCATAGATATGTTGTCCGGGAATGAGATCCCTAGTGAAGGAGCCAAGAGGATGCGGGCATTCAGGTGTGGGAGAGTGACCTTGGTATCTTCAATTTGCAGAGTAGATCCTAGAGATTTTAACAAATGAGGTATGAAAGACCAAAATTCTGGCTGGATTCCTTTGAGTTCTATCCAAAAGGGAGAAGCTTGACATATAACATTCTCATGGTTACCTTTGGGAGACTAGGGTAAAGCTCTGAACATGGTTTGACCTATGTGCCAAAAACTTTTGTTTAAAATCTTTTCTTGCATAGAGTGACTTTAAAAAAAAACCACAAACAATCCTCTCTGAATCATTCTACAAAAACTTACACCAATACCGAGCTTTTTCCCCCATACATTATTTATCCAATCATCTAAAAAATTTCGTACAAGAAGAAATTTGACATCCATGCATACAAAAAACACAACAATGTTTTTTAGCCTAACTTGTTCCTTCTTTATAGCATTTGACATATCCTCATTTGGCGACAGAGAAAGGGTTTTTCCAGTAAGATTAGGGTTCTTACCTTCTTCTCTGCCAATATTGCAGGGAATACTTGGTTATGTGTTGTCTCCATTCCTATTTCCATCGGAGTTGGATCGACCTCCTCCGTCTCCCACATCTTTTCTATTCAAACAAATCTCAAAGTGGGCACAATCTGGGCACTTGGGTGCCGACCCTTCTAAAACCACAACCTTATATGATGGCTTTGATTCTTTAGAATCACGAGTTCCCCGACCATCCTCATTGCTATTACTGGGATCATTCTGTCTATCCGTGGAAAGATTGTTAATCAGCTTCTCCTTGTCCTTTGAATGATTACCCTCCTAGCTCGCCATGAAATGATTGCCTGCGGTATCATTTGCCATACAAGCAACACAAGCCCAGGAAAAGAAAATAACGAGCCCTAAATGACACCCGACATAAACAATAAACACCCATGTACGAAATTTATTAAAAAATAATACTTTAAAAAATAAATTTAAGAAAAAATCTAATAAAAAATAATTTGACATAGATAGAAACTAATAAAACCAAACCTAACATCATTGAATTGAATATTACACGAATAATATCATACTCACAATTCACATAACTTATAATTCTATATAACCCAAAATAATATAACATATAATATTTAACAATAATGAAAAGTTCTCTTTTTAGTCCCCGCCTTCTAATGGCGGGGACTAATGTTTTCGAGTGCCTAATTCGTATTAGTTACTACTTCGTAGACCGTGAAACTTGCAAAACATTTCCTTTATCCTATGGTCTGTGTGGATTTTTTTTATTAAAATGAAATTCAGAATTTTAATTTCTGAGTTTTCATTGCCTGTGTTGATTTTATCCAGTAGTATTTTCTTTTTTTGGTGAGAAAATTAAGCAGAAAATAAGGTAGTTATTCTACAAGGTTGAGAGACGTGGCAGCCTGCGGTTCACATTGATGCAGTTTTATAATATTTTTATTTACACATGGAGTTTCAAAGACGGGTCTTGCATGTGAACCATATGTGGGAGAACAAAACTTACACAACTATCCTTTACAATGAGAAAGGTGGAGTGTTGTATGAAGTTCAAAAAAATAGGGTTGTTGCATGTGTTCTATCTATATTGTATAACTATTGTTCTCCAGGACCCATTTTACTGCACAAGTTTCTCCTTGTTTCGCTTTTAAGCCCAAACTTGGTAGATTCAATCCATTCTATCAAGCGAGAGATTTTTTATTTTTTCATCTTAGGGAATCATGCAGGGCTCTACAGGTGATTCCCTAAAAGGGAGGATGTTTTCCATAGAGCTTTCCAATGATGGTACGACCTGCTTGTGTGAGGTCATCAACAAAAGCTCTCAGATTTCATGGGAAGCTACAATGATGATGTTTTAGCGTGAGTTGGTGACATTCTTGTTCTCCTATTTGATATGGTTTGTGAGTTCCTCTGAGAATTTTAGGGCTTTCTTCAGAGCGACACACTGTTAACATAATAATTTGGGTGTTATTAATAAGTTCTAGATTTACATCTAATTCTTAAAACTTAGCCAAAGTTCACACTTGTAGTTGTGAATGCTCCACAATTCAATATTCTAAACTGTGAATGCTCCATAATTCAATATTTTAGACTGTGAATGGTTACCTGAATCTTCAATAATATTGTCTGCTAGCTATGATTTAACTCATATTTGGAAAATATTTTCCAAAAGTTTTCAAATCTACTCTGTATGTTATCGTATAGCTAACTGGTTAATAACAAATTTTGTATTTATCGTGTGCACTCTGACTGTAGTATGAAAAAACATGTTTTTTTGTAGGAAGTGGTTTCCTTCTTGGATCACGAGTAAAGATGTAAAAATTCTAGTTATATAGGATGATTTAATAAATTTTGTATCACAAGCAAAATTATAGGTATATTAAAGGAATTAACATTAAGCATTTCATATATCCATGAGCTAATAACCTATTCCAGATGCCTCCCATATTGCCATGGAATCTGAATTCTAACCCATATTAAAGTGATGCTAGTCTAACTACTGACCATGTGATTTCAAATAGACCCATAATGACATCACCGTCATCAACTTACAAGTTTTTTTTATATGAATTATATATTGCACAAATAATATACAGTGCTAAAAAATGTGGATAGAATGCAATCACATTTTAAAGCCACACATATTTGCACAAAGACCAAGGGATTCAAGGCATCAAAGTATCACGTGGCTTGAAATATGGGAACAACTGATCAAGTCAACAAGTTCATTAATTAGTCAATGACATAATTAGCTCTAACTTTATCTGTGTTTGCTTTAAATTTGTGATCATGTTTTATGACAACTCATCTTTAGATCTGGATAAAGTTCACGAGGAGATCATTTTGGTTTTAAGCTTCTACCATGCCTTCCAGTTTTTTGGATAAAAAAATATAAACAAGGAATGGATATCAAGCTACACACCTCTTCAAGAATTCAAGCTTTTAGTTGATTGTCACATAGATCCACCTCTTCTAAAGATGAAGATGAATATAATGAAAACTTCAAAAAGAAACAAGAGCAAAAGATGAGAGAACGAGACAAGTTGACGGGAATAATCATAAATTAGAGCAGAAGATGAGAGGAGACAAGTTGACAGGAATACGATCATTACCTCTAATTTTGCCAAGAACATAAAACTCAAACTCAAAAGAACCTGTCTGTAACTTTGCTGAGGAAATGACATATACAATGGATGACTATATATTGTGATGAATGTTCCAACTGTATAATGTTATTAAATTTCAAAATATAATTTCTAACCATTCATTCATTGTGCTTTGATCTTTGCTAATGTCGGCAAGGCTTGCTTAGACCGCTTGCTGACCTACAATTCCAACTTGTTATGGAGAAACCCTATCTTGTTAATAAAAAATTCCTAACTCTTAGCCTTCATTCATTGAATACAAACTTTTTTGGGAACAATACATGAAATGTGCATAGTAAACCATGGCTGGGAAGATGAAAAAATCCAGTATAATCAACTGTTAATAGTAGCACTAATGGAACTAAAATAAATTGATCATTTATTGAGTATAGACTTTTTTGGGAACTATACATTAAATGTGGAGGGGAAAGAGGAAAAGATCCTGTATAATCAGCTATTAATAATAGTATTGATGAAACTAAAATAAATTGTGCAAATTGTCTGACATAAAATCATTTCAATTTCTGACAATTTGAACAATTATTACCACTATTTGTTTGACAATTTGGACAATTATTTCCACTATTTGTAACTATACATAATAAATTCATCCAGTCTCTTCTAGATCTTCTCCGACTCTTCAAGATTGAGCATTAATAACTTCAAAAATCATCCTATTTAGCGATGTGATGTCATACCAAAAAGCTCTTTTGATTGTAGGAAAATATTATTATTATTATTTAAGATGAAATTCATTTTCTTGCACAAACTGTTTAGAGTAGAAGCCAATAGGAAAAGAGAAATTTTTTTTTTTAAAAAAAAAAAAAATTGTTAATTTCAATAATTGCATACTATTTAAAGTAGAAGCAAATAGGTAAAAAGAATAAAAGAATTTCTGAAATTATAAAAAAATTAAATAAATGTCAACTATAGACTTTTTTTCCAAATTATTAAATGTGATAGGTTAAACTAATAAAAAAACAAACTACATGAATGCATAAATATAACTACATGAACTAATAACCCTTGGTCCCATCAACTGCCTCGTCTTACAAAAGTTCTCAAATCTTCCATTTCATTTCTTTTGCGTAGGCAGCAAGATAAGCCTAATTTGCCACGTAATCATCACCATCACTGAAAAAAACTTTGATTTTCATTAAGATTTTTTCTGAAGCATGGTATTCTCAAGTAGTAAAGTATCAAGCTCCATGTTATAACGGTGCTTTCACGACACCATACAGAAGAAAAGGCGAGGCATGGAACAAAAGCCACATTTATTTTATTAATTTACAGCAGGACATTTTAGAGTCGACTTTTTTAGATAATTTGTTTTTAAAATTTTGTCTTCACTCGTATAACCATGGAACTGGATAAAGCCTTGAATATTTTAATTAAATCTATTTACAATGGCGCATGCTGTAGGAAAATTGCCGGATTGCCGTATAATGTTGTCCCGCTTAAGTGGATCTAGAGCTTCATTTATTTGCGCCAGAAGCTTCAAAATTTCGTGTCCATTAAAGCCCGTATTTCACTGGCAAAGGAAGCAATGCCGCCTTTTTATTTCACCTTCAATTAGAAGCTCGACATTTACGGCTTCTTCTTCCACTCAATCTGATTTTGGCATAATTTCTACTACAGGTAAGTAAAATTCTCTTAAATTAGGTTTTGTTTTCAGAATAGTAATGCACCAGGTCAACAGGCACTTTCTTTTTTCAATCGTAACCTTAGCATCAGTGTTCTGCACTGGAAAGCGTGTTAAATTTTAAAAGGGACAGGTGATTTACCCAAATTAGGATATTTATTTATTTTGTGGAGTCGTTTTTTATTGCCGTTAGGACATGTAACTAATCGGCCATCAGAAGGTTTGAAATGGTTCCATTTCTTCTCGTTATGGTGAAACCGGTGGTCTTGAAAAGTTCAATTTAATTTGGTTTATCTGGTCTTTGGAGTCAATTCGTTGTGTTTAGTTATCGTTTAATTTAATCAGTCTCTCCTATGGCTTTCAGACACGAAGGCAATTAAAAACATTGGTTTTTTTTTCTCCGTCCTTGTGAAATGGGTTGAATTTGATATAACGCTGTTTAGAGATGGAGTTTTTCTGTCGATTGTATGTAGTTGGACTTTTCGTCGTAATTTTAATTTTCTGTTACGGCAACTGTATCTTATATGCGCAGCTTTTGGCAGAGCTTTCGGATGGCAGCATTATGTTCCAGTTTGGATTACTTCCTGAATCGGAACAGCTTTCTCAGATGCATCAACAGACAGAAATTTATGAGATCGATGGGAGTACTATGAAGAATTCAGGGGTGGAGACGTCTGTGTCGAGCGAGGTTTATAAATTGGAAGGAAATAAACAAATACAGGATAAAGATTTTGTCATGGAAAATAATATGTCGATAGAGAGAGGGCAGTGCCTTGATGGATCTAGTTCAAAGAGAATGAAGATGGCCGACGACTCAATTAGGGACATATCCGCAGAGTTAGATGGATTCAGTTCTGACAGAATGAAGATGTCCGAGGACCTAGGTAGGGATGTAACTGTAGGGTTAGATAATTCAGGGTTTGATTTAGGGGAAAATTCTAGGGTTGAAGTTGGTAAATGCGAGGAATTTTCTGAATCTAATGTAAAGTTAAAGGAGGACTGTGCTAGTGCTTTTGGCATGGAAGAAAAAAGCACGGAAATGAACAGGCCTACTGGTGATGAAATTGGAACTGGAGCAGTGATAAAATATTTACACGGTAAAGATTGTGATTCTTCATCAGATGTGCAATTGAAGCCCAAAGGAAATGACATGTTTTGTAGTAAAGCAGAAACAGCATTATTATCTCATATCGTGCCCGAAACTGCTGAAACAAATGGGGAACAGCTGGTTGGATCTGGTGTAGATGCTGCAAGAAATATGGATGGTGCAGCGACTGAGCCTTTTGAGAAACAGGGACAGCAGGTCATTGGTAACGTTAGGGGCAGTGAAGGATCTTCTGAACAGGTTGTTTTAACTCACTTCTTCTTCTTCTTCTTTGTCTAGTGGTTTTCTGGGTACTTTATTGTGTACAAATTGATCAGCCAATAAAAGGTTTGATTTTTTTCCACCTCAATCTTGTCAGATGAAACAGTTGCTAATGAGAAGCTTCTTGATTGAACCAGTTGGTTTTTGAAATTGTAATGAACAGTGACATCTCCATCATGTTTTAAGCCCTATTAAGCCTGCTTTAACTGCTGCAAACCTGACACTCTTACATGGAAACCTAGGAGTTCTAACACTACTGTAGAATCTAAACTATGCCACTCTCAAATATGAAATATGGCGTCTGAAATCTGAGCTGAAAATAAATTTGATTTTTAAACACAGAAAAGTTTTTTTTTTTCGAACACAGGAAAGTAGAGTATTTTTGAAAGAATTCATTTTGAACACAAGTTCTTTTGAAGATTGGAAAGCAGAGTGTTTTTGAAAAAAAACTATTTTGAACAAATGAACTTTTTGAAGACTGGAAAGCATAATATTTATGGAAGAACTAAGTTAGGTTAAGCATTATTTACAATTGTGAAATTGGAAACAAGATGCACCCATATTATTACTACAAAATAGATCATGCAGTACTTGGAAGAGAGAATTTTCCCAGGTAGTTATGGTGCACAGATGCTAATTTAGGTCTAAATGGTCACAGAAAATAGTTTAATCACTTCCCTTGGCCTAATGTGTGGACTTCTGTAAAAACCTTTTCCATTAAAAGCATAAAAACTTTTCTGAGGTATCAGGATTTATAGTACTTTCCTTTCAAGGTTCAGTCCCTTTGTGCACGTGGGAAATTTTTTTTCCCTCAGTAAATCTCTGTTTACAAACAGAAAATACAATTGACCAATATAAAGGTTTATAAACTAATACAAACGTACAACCGAATGACAGAAGATTCAATTAGCTAATTGAAAAAATAACTATAAGAAACCAAAATTATCAGTGATCCACACCAAAATTCCCATTCTTTTATAATATTACTTATAAAGAACTAATTGAGTTTATATATTTATTATGACCTTTTTATGAATCAAATTTTCTGTGTCTTTAAATTTATACAGTGTTCGATACAAGAATCCCGTAATCTTAGAATTGATGTGTTGCCTGCATCCTAAATAAAATTTCTTGTCTAAGCCATTATATATCGATTTGTATAGCAGGCATATTGTGGTGCTTTGATGAACTAAGCTAGCTATTGAGCATATTCTAAGTTGCAGGTTCAAGTTGTAATCTCCCCTTTCCGAAATAGGATTTAATAATAAATAATAATAAAATTAAAATATAAAAATAAATACATATTAAAATAAAATAAAATAAAATATAATTACAAGTTAATTAAGATTAATGAAAGGTCAAAAGGCATGCAATGAAGAGTCGTGACTCCCTCAACATAAAATATAAAAGAAAGGAGAGCTCATTTGAAAGGGGATATATGAAGGGAATGAAATATCATTGTTGATGTAACAGCAGACATATCAGTAGAAATAAGTAGGAAGCAGCAATGACAAATTAATGAACAGAAATAAAGGTTAAGGCAGCGGTGATATAGTAATGTGCAGCGATTATATAATGAAAGCCACCAAATCATTCATTAAGAACAGCAATCATAATTATTGTTAAAGCAGTGATCAAGGTTGAAGGTTTTCTTTGTTAGTGAAAGACTCATCATTATAAAAGGTTACCTCTCATCTCAATAGGTGTGTTCATTCATGAAGTCGCCCTTCATGGGAAGATATATTAAGAAGTTGTGAAGTACATTTGAAGGGGGCATGGGGAATAAGAGTTTATATCAGATCTGCAAATGAGAAGATAAAAGGGAAGGTCATCAAAGAAAGGTTGAAGGCATAACTGTAAGAAGAGTTTATCGCAGAATTGTAAGAAGAGTATATGCAGATATAAAAGAATATGCTGATGCAATTTGAGAAGGAAAGCATTTGCAGACCTAAAGAAGAAGTGCTGAGAAAAGACATAGTTTGAAGATGTGAATCGAGAAAGATTTAATTGATGAAGGATCAAAGAAGGAGCGTGCGAATCAAGGAAGTATTAATAAATGAATGGGAAATAAATAAGGAAGAGACTATTTCAAAAAGGCAGAAATTATGAAGGGTTGTACTCTTCCAAAGGGTGCTAATTGTGAAAGGTTGTGACCCTTTCAAAGGGCAGAAATTATGAAGAGATGTGACCTCTCCCTTACATTGGAAGATATAAAAGGAAAAAGGTTTCATTTGAGGAAGAGACTCAAGGGATATCAATTGGAACATAAATTTATTACTCTTAAATGACAGCAAGGAGGGTGGTGACTCAAGTCTTATGAAAGGTGGTGACCCTTTCACCAATGAAGTATAAAAGAAATTATCCCAATCATACAAGGATCACTTATGAATTATCACTCGTGATTCCACAAAAGCAATCATCATTTATCAGATCAAACAAACAATCAATCAAGCAAACCACTCTATCAAATCAGCATACATTCAATTCACCAATATACTAAGTTACTGATCTTGGTACGAGTTCGGGTATGCAGGTTCGGCAGATTTTTTTGCTTGGGTTCCAGTTCTGCATATATATATATATATATATACCAAATAAAATAAAATTAAAGAAATAATAAAATATACAGAATTGTAAAATTGACATTTATCGTTCATGATTTACCTTTTAAATTTGAAAATCTCACCACAGGGCTTTGCTATTAGTAGTCCAATGCATACATTTGGTGCAAAAAAATATTATACATATTGATATATTATAAAATTATAAATTTCTATATACGTCATAGATTCATACATGTAACATGTTCAATGTTCATTCATCATTGGTTCAAAACTTCAGACATGTAATAATAATAAGAAGTTAGAAGTGTGATACTCATAAATCCATATTTGCCAATAAAATTATAAATAAAGTACCTCATATATCATATTCATAATTTGCAAAAGTCTCAAAATGTCATTACACAATGAAAATTCAAATTACAAGACATATTTCATATTTAATATTCAAATTCATCTTCATCATGATCATAGGAATCGGGTCATCATTTGGTTGAACTTCATTTGAACCACAAGCCGTGCCGCTTGCTATGTCTCTATCATGTGCACGAGCTGCCTCTTGTTCATCTATAGAGACTTGGGCAAGTTGCAACCGTGGCATCTAAATCAGCACACCCAGGGGCTAGATCCCAATTCCTTACCACACCCTTACGGTAGTTTGGTCTCTTATGTGACAATAGGCAAAGATTGGAGTGTACGTAGACCAAATCCTCTGCTTTTTTGCACCCAAATGATTGCGCTTGACCGAGTGGATGAAGGAGTGTGTACTCCAATTTTGCTCAGCTGAAGAACTTGCAACCTGTTGAGTTTGTGTTGTTTGGTGTGCTCGTTTAACAACAGGCAATGACTCAGATCATTGTTGCCCTCCCAACCATAGACAATAAATGACTATCATCTACCCCGAGCACTTCTTTTCTAAATAATGCAGATCTGTTGTAGGATGAATTCGGTTTGGTGATTGTGTGTATGTTTGATGCCAAGGGAGGAAGATTCAATCTTCCTTTATACCTATTGGTAGTGCCCCTTCACCAAGGGTCGACACTCCCCAAAACAACCCAATGAGAGGGTGGCATACTTCCAAGTTGGCCCCATTAATTATGTGATTGTTAATTATTAACAAACCGAATATGCAAGTCGACATATTAATTATATTTTTCATATTTAAAGAATCGACTCATATAAATGTCTAAGGCTGATGGTCCAATTAGACATTTATGTTATCTATATCGGCCTGAAGGAATCCGACTAGAGCTATAATAACATTAACACTCCCTCTTAGCTAGGGAGGAATCCGACGAGAGCTATAATAACATTAACACTCCCTCTTATCTAGGGAGGAATCCTTCTCAATATTTGAGTTATGGAATGACATTCACCATGGCTGCTCCTAGAGGGTGAAATAGAGATCATTACAGAGGTACTCAATATGATGACATCCATCATTACTACTCCCATGCATGGAAGTGAGTATGAACACAAGTGCCCATCATGGAGTCACTCAACGTGATGTCGTCATCTCACCATGACACTCACCATGGCTACTCCCAGAGGGTGAATAAACACAAGTGCTAAGTCATGGAGTCTCTCAACATGACATCCACCTTGGCTACTCCTAGAGGGTGGATCCACCATGGCTACTCCCAGAGGGTGGAACAAGGGCTTTCACCTCAAGCTTCTCTCCTCAAGCTTCTCTCTAACTGAGAAGAATGCATTAACAAGGGCTTGCACTTCAAACTTCTCTCTCACAAATTAGAATGCATTAACAAGGGCTTGCACCTCAAACTTCTCTCTCACAGAGAAGAATGCATTAACAAGGGCTTGCACCTTTAACTTCCTCTCTTAGAGAAGAATGCATTATAGTACATCTCTAGAAATCATTGATGCTGAGACTCCCTCTCAACAAGGGCTTCATTCTCCACAATTCCAAGCTTGTCTCGAAAATGCACAAACTTTACTTTGGCAAGGGGCTTGGTGAGAGTATCGACCATCTGATCATCAGTGCTAATGTACCTCAATTGAATAGCATTCCTTTGCACCATATCTCTAATGTAGTTATATTTGATCTCCACATGCTTTGATCTATCATGAAATACAAGGTTGGAGTCTGCATCACTCTTGGTGAATCCCAAGCTCACCGAGTATCCGTCTATCCAGGAATATCACGACCTAGGTGTCAGCATAAAGGCCTTCCAGCCTACACACATGGAACTCCATCCCATGAATCATAGTCCTCTGACTGCTACAGTTTCTTGATCACTAGAGAAACCATCTCGACATGGTCTACTCCCTTTGAACCAAAATGACCAAGATCCTCGGAAGTCAACAGAAGCAGATCCTCTAGTTGCTCCCTCTGTCACAGAAGCATACCTTGCTCACATGGTCCCAATCATGGAAGATATCTTGCTCCAAGAGACTCTCATCATCTGGAATGATCCACATACGGCTGAAAGTGCTAGATCCAAGACCATCTTGGACCTATTGTCATAAGATCGAGCCCTAGACCAGACAGGAATATGACCATCTTGAGATTAGAACAAAACCCCCTCGCAGTCCACTCCCCCTCACTGGGAGAGCCCTCATGTCTCAACTTTGCTTTGTAATCCTTGATGCTGCCATCACTTGCACAAATGCCTCGGCAACATTCCTAATGCACCATTCTTCTTTTCCTGCAAAAAAAACCATCCCCGAGGACCAAGGAAAAGATCAAGAGCATAACAAGGCAAATGACTCTTATAGTACATACAGGGATACATATAAGAGACTGGCTACAACAAGCAAATAAAAAATAGTACTCAAGAGATAATAACCAAAAAATACTTATCTCATTATTCTGGAGCAAATGCTCATCAACATCCTTCCTGATGTAATCTGCTTCTTTCTTCCTTCTGAGTATTAGTCTTCTTCCGAGATCCAGTTTGGTTCTTTCATCCATTGAAGGTGCTTATTGTTTTTCCCAAACCCATATCATCACCTAGGATTCCTCCTCTGCATTTATGGTGAAGATCCCAAAACCACTTAATTTCTTCATGTTGATGTGCATACAAGTGTTTTGCAAATTTTTTTTTCTCAGGAAGTGTGTAAGTTTTATTATGATCACTTAACACAATAACATCTCTTGTTGCTGCTGAAGGAATGTTTTCCTCATCACTAGCAATTATTTCATATGCATTCTGCTCATTATTCCTCTTCACATGAGATGCACGATTGTTTGCTCTGACCTTTAGAGACTTTGCAGATTCTAGTAAATCATTCTCATTCTCAGAACATGCAGAATCAAGATCCCCAACAGAAGAGGACACTTCTACTGCTGTACAAACTTGAGACATCTTATTTTGTTCAAATCCTTTTGAAGGTATTACTTCAGCATTATTTGCCGAAAAGAGACCATGCATATGGTCCATTTTAGGGTTTATTAGCTTAGAAGAATCTTCTTAATCCCCAAAATTGGCACCAATAAAGAATGAAGTATCTGTAGTTGATTTAGTGTGATTCTCTTGACGTGTTAATATATTCAGATTTATGTAAGGAAAACACAATCTATAGATAGCTTTTAAGACTGAAAACAATAATGACAAACAATTAACAAAGAAGGGAGAAGATAATACCCGATTGTAGCAAAGAATTCTTCTTCAATTAGGGCCTAATGTACTTCCACCTTCAGCTGCATATCTTCTTCTAATGTGTATGAGAAATGAATAATTATTATTCAATGTATGACTGCTGCAATAATCAAATTCGGATCTGCTTATAGAGCGAATTTCCTTGACATGTTATGTCTTCTATATCTTAGAGAATTCGCACCATAAGTCACATATATATGTGTGAAGACACCTCAACATTAATGTTAAAGGCCGACCAGAATTGGTTAAACATATTTTGCATAGTGTAAACACAAGTCATCCCCTTTATGGGCAATATAAAGTTGTCCCTCTAGGACAATATGAAGTCGTCCCTATAGGACAATATAAAGATGTATCTTATCTTTTATTTAGAGTTTAATACAATAACTAATGGAATGTGTGTTGAGATAAATAATAAATAATAAGTATATTATTCATTATTCATCTCAGCATACATGTCATTGATTTGATCTTTCGGAAAAGACCACAAATATCAACACCATCAACCTTATGAGACAACGAAGACTTTTGGCTCCATCCTTTGTGTGCTTGCCACTATATGCAGACTCCTCGTCCTGCCACCCCCTTGACTCTTTTTTTTGTCATCATCATCCTCATAGTCATCATCACCATTGCACTCATCAATTGAGCTATCACTGTGAGAATTAAATGTATCACTAATACTAGCCCTACATTCTACATTAAACTTTGCTTTACCAATATCTGCTGTATTTAAGGACTCACAATTCTTGATGTTTAGAGAATGAAGCTTTGAACTTATTTCATTCACACTGATCTGTCTATCCTCTTTGCTCTTGGAAGATACATTGTTGGGCATTTGATGATTGTATAATTCATGGTATTCCTCATGGCATGCTTTAACATAATTCTCACCACTACCTTCATCTGCTGCGAACCCATCAGACAATAGACTATGGGAGCTTGAAGTAACAACATTAGCAAAAACCTTAAACAACCTTCACCTTCCAGAAATTCTGACTTTGTCGAAGCCCTTCTCTTGATTCTTTGGCGAGGTTCCTGTTGATTCACATTTGTCTGTAATGAATTTAAAATCGGAATTAAATTGAATTGGGCGAAGTTTTTTTTTGTCTTTCCGCTCAAAGGCGAGCCAACGTCTGAAGCACTTGGGTATTCTTTTGGTTGAGTCTTTGAAGTTGCCTCCTGTTCTCTCTTTCTTTGCCTTCTTCACTTTCCCGCCCCTTCGTCATTGTCTGTGTGCTTTAATTCTCCTTTGGTTACACTAAAGAACAAATTTCTGTCATCCATTGATTTAAACAAATTGACGTTCACGCGATACATTTCAGAGTCTCGACATTCCATCATCATAGACACATTACTGAGTCACGACACTACTAATTTGACATCCTCATTCACCAATCGGGGATTGTACAACAAATTCATCATTTAGCAAGGTTGATCGGAGTCATATAACCATCAACGACATCTTTACATCAGACAACGACAATATGCTCATTCCTTACTGCGATCCGATTATTCATATCAGATATCTTGCAATTGGCAATAACCTCACAGGATTGACACTGGCAATTCGATAGTCAAGATCGACATCATTGATACAGAAGATATCATAGATCGACACCACATAGTTTGTCATCTCTGCAAAAATATACTATAATCAGCCCTCCAATAGCATACCGACTTGTATCCACGCGTTCTTGTTGTTTTTAGCAAATTGTCCCAGAACATAGAAACTGCTCAGCACCAGAAAGATCCCTAAGACCGAGCTGCTCCGATACCATGTTGTTGGTGTGCTCGTTTAACCACGGGCAATGACTCAGATCATTGTTGCCCTCCCAACCATAGACGATAAACAACTGTCTCCCCCAATCGCTTCTTTTCTAAATAATGCAGATCTGCTGTAGGGTGAATTTGGTCTGCTGATTATGTTTATATTCGATGCCAAGGGAGGAAGATTCAATCTTCCTTTATACTTATCGGTAGTGCCCCTTCACCAAGGGTCGACACTCCCTAAAACAACACAACCCAATGAGAGGGTGGCAGACTTCCAAGTCGGCCCCATTAATTAAGTGATTGTTAATTATTAACAAATTGAATATGCAAGTCGACATTTTAATTATATTTTTCATATTTAATGAATCGGCTCATATAAATATCGAAGACCGATAGGCCAATTAGACATTTATGTTTTCTATGTCGGCCTGAAGGAATCCGACCATAGCTACATAACATTAACAATTTGCATATAACATTTAGTATTCAATTTCAATATGATAGCATCATGATCAAATGAAAAATGATAAAATATAAAAACAATACATACTTGGGAGAGAAATTTAATTGCAAGAGGCTGCAAGAAAATGGAGCCTTGACTATGTACATACCACCATTCATTAGCATCAATCCTATATTGAGCATTAAGAGTGGTAGTCTTATGATATTTGGGAGATGCAAATTGGCCAAACTCGGTCAAGACAATATTTTGAATTTCATAATCATCAAATATCTTTGTAAATGCAGCCTTGTAGGCAGCAACAACCTCTACATCTCTATATGGTGCCACCCTTGCTGGTTGTGAAAAAATCTCTTGGCTATAAAACCTTGGCGACAAAGCATATTTCAAAAGATGTAAGGGGCTGGTTATCTTGTTCCAACGGTCAACAATATTTTTTTCCACAACTTAGAAAAATGTATCTGTATGTTCCTTGGCCACTATTATTGTTTTTATGTACTCCACCATGGTGTCCATGCCATCATAGATTTCACCCAAACATGGGTGATCAGTATCAACATACCTAATCAGCTCATGACGGGCTTGGTGAATTTTAAAACATATTCCGCACGATCCCACCATTCATCATCAAAGATCAATGCTTTTACTTTTTGGGCTCTTTCTGTATTTGATTGCCTCCATACACTCCATAAAGTGTTGATGACCATAGCGCTCAAGGCCTCTCGCACCTTTACAAGTCGTCTTAAGACAATTGTGTGAGATCCAAATTGTGTTTCAGCAACCTAACATGGCCTAAAACATACATATCATATATCAAGTTTAATTATAATTTTTTGAAAATTAAAATTTAAAACTAAAAAATACAAAATGAAAACAAACTTAAAATTACCTTCAACAACTCTAATGAAGAGAAGATCTTGAATATGGCTCGTGTCATGTGATGATTAGTCACAAACATTTGTATCTCCTCAGCCTCTGTGTAATATTTTTTGAACCCATTCAATTTGAGTGCCAATCTTTTGCATGATAATTGAGTGAGTAGATTGTACATGGTGTCCAAAAAATGTGATTATATGTGGCCTCCACTATAGCCCCAGCTGCCCTACATTAAAAAATTATCAATTTAGGGAATTTAAACAATTTCATTTGTTTAAAATTCCCAATTTATTAAAATCGATGAATCTGAAATATCCTAACTAGCAGCTCTTAGGAAAAGTATAAATTTTTTCAAGGAATTATCACAAACTGAATCAAACACACATTATATGGAATTTCGAACCTTGTGCAAATATTATTGATTTTCCCTTATTTTCGAACCTTGTGCAAATATTATTGATTTTCCCTTTATTCATATGGAACTTGCTTACATTAGACCTAAGTTGCCGATTCGGGTTTGGGGACGGATTCGGGTTCGCGAATCCGGTTCGTAGATTCGTGAAATTTTTTTTTGCCATTTGGATTTGTATGGGTTCATGAGTGTGTCTGTATATATATATATATACAAAAATAAGAGAAATATACATAATTCTAAAACTAAATCATTTCATAGTATGAATCTATGATGCTTGATCATTGATCAATGCCAAATCTCCAAGATAAACATTAAAAATTT
>MU223601.1:1271566-1285322 GCA_018584345.1 Thuja plicata | reverse complement strand
TAAATATAAATATAAAAACACTTATTATTATTATTTTATTTATGGGCCCAAGTCGGCCAACTTGAGAGGCCAAGAGTTTATCTTAATAAACTCATATATAAGAGCAACTTGGTGAAAGTGAGAACACGCCAAAAACATTGTGTGATGTTCTACTTTCACGAAGATCATCTAGAGTATCGATTCAGGGTTGTGCAAATTCATCCTACAGGGCCGAGCGGATTCATTCTACATTGGTGAAGCGAATTACACCAGCATTGGTGACGATCTTCATCAGCACTGAGTAAATTATTTTTGCTCTTAAAGTGCGATCTACGCATACAAATAAGGTGCGAAATCTGGGCAGATTCACCTATCTTAAAGCATGACTTGAAAAGTGCGAAATAAACCTAGACTTGGGGATTGAACAAACATTCCAATCACAGATCAAGCATACTAAGTTGGAATGAATTCATAAGTGAATTCGAACAACATTATAAGGGTCTGAATGCGAACTCATTCAAGGTAGATTCGGCTAAAGTTGCAGATCATGTATCATCTTCAGCACATTGGTGCGACTTGTTCTGGCATACATATTAGGCAAACAATAGCAGATCCGAGGATTCGAATCTTGGTTTCAAGAGTGCAGATCTGAGCATTTGTCTTGGACAGATCTAAGTATTGTGGAAAAGCCCTAGGTGGGTTACTTCACTCATCCTAAAACTAAATGAAGACATCAATTCTGGGTATTATCTATTCCTCTTCATGATTACTTTATTTCAACCTATGCTTAGTTTTGATAGATCTCTATAGATTGAATATTCCTTATGATAATCTGAAAATTTTAATAGTTGTGCTGATAAAAATCACCAAACATTACCTTCTGCTGGGGTTGTGTCCAAAATAGCTGCTACTACAGGGGTTTCGTCCCATACCAGGCACACGAATTGCAAAGAGAAAAGATAATAAAAAATATTATAAACTTGGCATACTCTTCTTTTTCCATCAAATTCTTTATAAGCTATCTTATTCTCAAGAAAGCTGCGATCTTCCTCATAAAGCCTTGATTTTAGGCATTTCCCAACTCACATTCCCCAATATGAATACTTCGCCTAGAAGTGAAAACATGGATAACTTAAAATGGCTCCACAATGAACTAAAGGAATAATTACATAAATTTATATCAAACTTTAGCTTTTTGGCCTCTTATTTAATTATTCCCAAATCCCCTTTATTTTAAAGTTGTAGCCAATGGGAAAAAATTAGTAGAATAGGTTAGCATCTTTATTCTTTTAATTATTGGCATTCTAAACAGAGGGGGACATTACAGAAGCAAACAAAAGGGGAGACAGGTGTTGTGAAACACTGTTGAGGCCCAAAGGTTCTTCCTCAAATCGGGATCATCACAGTCTTCCTATCCTCTAATTTCTTGACCTCAAACAATTCTAGTTTGGGATGCTCGAAAATGTCTCCCCTCCCAAGTGGCATTTTCAAGTGGTAGTCCCTTCCATTTCACCAAGTATTTTGGAATTACTTTGTTTCTTAGCCTCTTCACTCTCACATTCAACACTGTTTCAGGTTCCATTATTAATTTGCCCTTATAATCAAGTGGTGGCAACTCCATTGAAGGCACCATCTGCTGTCCAACGACCTTCTTAAGGCATGAGACATGGAATGTACTATGAATTCTGCTCTTGGGTGGTAATTCCAACTCATAAGCAAGGTTCCCACCTCCCTAACCACCCGATAATGACCATAGAAGCGTGGTTTCAACTTTTCTACTCCACTTCCCTTAATGGATGATTGTCTATAGGGTTGCAGCCTCAAAAACACCATGTCATTCACTTCAAACATCCTTTCAGTTTGGTGCCATTCAGCATTTTTTTCTTTTGGTTATGAGCATGCTGCAAGTTCTTGAGAGTGACCATAATATCCTTTCTTTGCTGGACCACATCTTTAGTGCTAGGAACTTTACTATTGGTCAATCCACAAAAGAAGTAGCATCATAGCCATAGAGTGCCTTGAAGGGAGACATATCGATTGACATGTGATGAGTGGTGTTGAAGCAATACTCACTCAAATGTAACCGCTTAGTCCACGCTGTTTGCTGACTGGTAACATACTTTCTCAAGTAACCCTTTATCCATTTGTTTACTATTTTGGTTTGCTCGTTTGTTTGTGGATGGTAGCTGGTGCTAGGTTTCAATTCTATCCTTGTTAAATAGAATAGCTCTTGCAAAACATGCTAAGGAACTTGCTGTCCCTGTTACTGACAATTATTTTTTGGTAACCCATGAAGTCTGAAAATCTCTTTAAAGAACAGGTCTACCACTTGAGGGGTTCTAGAATCTGATGATATTGCATGAAAATGTGCATACTTTGTCAGTCTATCTACCACTACATGTAGATGATCTTTACCTTGGGCCCTTGGCGATTTGGTGATGAAATCCATAGATATGTCCCCCATTTCTGATTCGGAATGGGCAAAGGCTGTAGTAACGCTGCTGGAAACACATGCTCCTCCTTGTTTTGTTCACATTCCTTACCTAAGTTACCAATTCGAGTGTGGATGCGGGTGCGAGAATCGGATGCGTGGATGCGCAAAATTTGTTTTGGGGGGTTTTGGATGCGTTTAAAATAAATAAATAAATAAATAAATAAATATATATATATATAAATCCGATTAATATATTGCTAAATATTATAAATATTTTTATATGTCAAATTTTATTTAAAAAACTAAAACAATAACAAAAAGAAAAGAACAAACGATATAATTATAAACAAATGGCAGCGATATTCTGTGAAACTCGGTGGTTTTCGGCAGTCTTTTGTATTTTTTGGTGCCTTCAGCACAGTCGGTGAAGATTTGTTTTTTTCCCACCTAGTGCCTGATATTTGTTTTTTTGGCAGTATTCACTGCCGCGTTTTTGGAGTTTTCTGGCCACGTCACCCAGGTCCAACTCTGCTTAGGGGTCTGTTAGGCGTTTTCTACAAACAAAGACTTGTGTGTTTTTTTTCCTGCCCCCCACTTTTTTCGGGCCAACTCAATAATTTCCAAGCCCCCGTGACTTACTTGGTCCACGTCTTCTGTGTCAAATATGCCACCTCAGCAGCAAGAGAGTTATTTTGTCACGGGGGAAATGATGCGCTCGCGGGGGGAAATGACGTGCGATTTTTCCAACTGAGGTTCCAATAGTATGCGCTTCTTGAGCGCATCGACTCTGCATCCGCACAAGCATCCGAATCCAGACGCATTCGACTCCGCATCCGGGTCTTAGACCTGGGCACCAGTAAACATTCTCTTACATGCTGCATTACATCCTTTTTCAATCCTTTCCAAGAAAAATGTTCTCTCACTTGTTTATATGTTTTGTAGAAACTTGGATGACCAACAAGTGGGGTATCATGGCAAGCCTTTAAAATCCTTTCCTTCATTTTAGCCTCAGGTTTGATGTACACTTGTCCTTTGTAAAGAATCAACTCATCAGCTGTTTTGAACATGCCATTTCACACCTTGCCTTCCAAAATATCAGTAGCAAATGGATTTTTGACATACTCAATTGTAATTAATGACCTCTAATCAGCAGATATATCCGAGATAGAATGCAAATGATGTTTTCTAGACAAAGCATCAACCACCACATTATTACTCCCCTTTATATCAAAGTCATAGCCCTGAATTTTACTTAGCCACTTTTGCTGCCTATCATTCAAATCTCTCTGTTATGATCAGTTTTAACCAAAACTTGTTGCAAACCAAATATTGCCTAAATTTGGTCGAAGCATGCATTATGGCCAACATCTCTTTGTCATAAATTGAGAGCTTACACTCAACCTCTTTGATTCCTACTTTCATATGCTATGGGATGTTTATTTTGCATCAAAACAACCACTATTCCTTCACTGAATGCATCCCATTCCAAAATAAAAGGAAGTGAGAAATCTGGAATTACCAAGACAGGGCATGAACTCATTACCTCTTTGAGCTTATCAAGGCTTGTTGCGCTGAACTCATTACCTCTTTGAGCTTATCAAGGCTTGTTGCGCTGATAGAGTCCATGCAAATGCTCCCTTCTTTGTTAAATTTGTTGAGGGGGCATCAAGCTGTGAAAATCCCCTTGTAAACCTTCTTTAACAGCTACATAACCCAACAAATCCTCTCAACTGCATTAGATTGCTTGGCCTAGGCCAATCTTGGATGGAGTTGGTTTTCTCCTCATCTACACCCACTCCCTGTTCACTAATAGTAATTTTGAATCCCAAACACTCAAGATACTCAACACCTCATCCAAGTGTTTTAAATGATCTTCCCAAGTTTTGCTATAAACTAAAATGTCATCAAAGAAGATCAACAAAAACTTCCTCAATTGTAGAATAAATATCTGATTCATACACAATTGGAAAATTGCTGAAGTAGTTGTTAGACCAAAGGGCGTCATAAAAAAATGTGTTCATAATGACACTGAAACACTGCTAGGATCTACTGTCCTAATCCTGCCTGACGAATAGATCCAATTACAATGTTTGAGGGCACCAACTATAAGGAGTTACCAAACCCCTATCTTAAGTGCATCCACTCTTCCTAATCTGATTACCCTCTCAGTATCCTTAAGGCACCAACCTTAAGGAGATTACAAATAAAACAATCTGCCACTGATTTCAAATCAGAAATATTACACTTTACAACAATAGAAATCTGTAAATAAACTTGTAGAAACAGACTACCTTCAGATATTCAGTTCAGTTTTATACTTCTTAACATTTGAGATCTGCAAATAAGCTTGTACAATCTGAAAATGAGCAACCTTCTGATAAACTGCACAGTTAGCAATCTGCAAACTTTTTCAAACTATGTACAGTCAGAAAACTTAAGATATCTTGTTCTTGCAAACTTAAAACAGACTCATCAAAAGAATTATGATATACCACTTTTCACATGATCATATTCGTACTTCAAATAGATACAATTTAGTACACACTGCACTGTTCCAATCTTCCATTACAGGTTTCATTTCATGCTCTCATCACTTCCATTACAGACATCACTGCTTTTGTATATCTTAGTTTGCACTTCCAACACCTTTCTGCTGAATTCTCCTCTCAACACACTCACATTGAACCTGCAATATATTTTAATTGCACTTCACAGCTGCAATCTCCTCACACTTCACACTACAATCCTTCCATCGAATACCATGAATAAATAGAATTGCCTCCTTTCTTCATTGGCATTCTCCAACTATCACTGGTTAGGGAGTTTCAACCACCATATTGGTTACAACTGTCCGTGTTTATTATAACTTCAATATTATCTAGCACATGATTATATTTTCCAGAACCAATAGCTTTAGAAGATATTAAGCATGCCGATACAATGAAAATGGCAAAAACCAAAATGAACAGACTTCAGATTATAATCAATGCCAACGAAAGAGATCAACACACACATTCATAAAACCGTTACTGCTCAGATTGAATCGACATTTCCAATAACAACATTTTCTTCAAAACTGAAAAACTTTGGTTCCTGTGTTCTGTTTATAATATCCGCCTTGCTTCATATGAACCTTCCTGATAACTGGAACTGATTATCTCCGCCATCTTCAGGAGTCGGAAGTTAGTCCTGTGGCAATACATCAATCACGCTGCTCATAAATATTATACACGGACTCATATGCTCCACTCCAAATTGTCTTGTGAGCCAATAATCTCCAATGTATAACCAAGCCAACAGTGATTGGTCATATATTCACTCCCATCATATGCTCACTATTTCCAACAGGATTTCTGATAAATATGTATAAGTCTGGAGTGTATTCATACAAAAAAGACTTCAATCTGACTTCCACTACATTATGCAACTAAAAATGTTTTCGTCAGAGACAAACAATTGGATGCAGAGGTTTGAAGACGAAGACCAAAATCTTATATTCTGCTACAGTCTGAAATATATCACTGTTGAATATAAAAAGTATGAAATGAATTGCAGCGCAGCTATAAGTTATACAAAGTATGGAATGAATTGCAGTGCAGGTATAAGTTGATTTTAATCTTTGAGACAAATAAAGTGATTTGAAAGAATCCATTTCTTAATACTTAATTCAAACTGCACGAAAACTTTCTAACATTGGTATATATTACTAAACTTGACGTCAATGACAAAACATTCTAACATCCTCACCTCTATGTCTTGTCGTTGGCATGCTTCTAATCATCTCCTCATGCCAAACATCATCTTCTGGCTCCCTAATTGTGTAAACCAAATTTACAGAGTTTATCATGCCACTTTCACCTTTTCTGCCATGTTGCAGTCTCAATGCACTCATGCTTCGTTTGCTATTGTTGCAATTTAAGCTCAGATCTGACTGGGACCTGACTTTGGTTAGTCATGTAGAGTGACTGATTCTGCATCATCCAAATATGCTAATCTCTTTTGACATACAAATGTATTAATCTATCATTATTTTCTGATGGCGAGGCAAATTTGTGAAGTATTATGTGCATTTAAAGAATTTGTTATCAACTTGAAATATGCTAAGTTGCCAATTCTGGTACGGATGCAGGTAGGATATACAGAACTGGGTACGTGGTATGACAATATTGTTTCCTCCGGTACGGGTACAGATGTATATAATAATAAGGCCATAATATATTAATTTTATATATTGTATTAATATATTATATAATATATAAATTCTTTAAAATTAATTAATAAATAAATAACCTATATCAATAAGCATAATTAAATATATATAAACACTCAATACTCGACAATACTACAACAGTTATCATATATCATTGGGATGGATATGGGGGAGAGCCTATAGACACTCGATGCATGGGAATACTACACTAAACAATCCAATCAATCGAATGAGCCATACTGAGATACACGGGGGAAAAGTTGTTAAAAAAACACCAGTTTATTAGAGCCAGCAGGGCCAAACCAGCAGTGAACTGAGGGCTGCACTGGGACCGGATCCGGACCTGGACTCAACTTGGGACTCTCGATGCCATGCCCAGTAACAAGGAAATATGTGAATTTATATGGATTTGGTTTGCTATGGTGTAACGTTTTTGGCAATTTGTCACGGTTTGCTAGGAAAGAGATTTAACATCAATAAGAAGTGTCCTTTTCCAAAACGTTTTAAATGATTGTAACTTTGTGTTATTCAAAATAGAATTTGAAATAAGTTTTAAAATAAATACAACTATTGATGGGTTGCCTTGACTGGACTAACTTTCCTTGCATGTGAACTGGTGTGGTCTTCAGATGTAGCACTTTGGGAGCCAAAAGTAATTGTAATGAATCTAATAATTTTTCATGGATTTATAAGTGGTTTGAGGTCTATTTCATCCCTAATTTATTGTGTTCTGGCTTGGTATGTGGCACTGATTACTTCAAAATATTAAATAATGACCATGTTAATGTGTGTGCAGTAGAGCTGCATGTAGAAATCTTCCTCACCATCTAAACTTAAGCTCTCAAATTGCGAGTAAAAATTATTCTTTAGCAAAGGGGTAGTCCAAGATTATGGGCTACATTTACTTAAAGGCTAAGAATATCAATGCATTTGCCTAGGATACATGTAACTTATCTGAAACTGAAATTGTGTAATCTGTATAGCATAGCTGGCTAATAATCTTTTATGTATGAATGGATGTAAGCAGTTTTAATACTTAATAACTAAGTTGCGGGGTGCACACCGGGTTTGAGAGTGAACTGGTGCGGGTGCACACCAAGCACTGTGGGTGCGCTGTGGGTGTGGGTACACTGTGGGTGTGCACCAAGCATTGCGGGTGCGCAACCTGCACACCCAGAGCGCACCCACAGTGCTTGGTGCGCACCTTGTGTGTAATGTCCCCAGGTAGGACTTTACTTGATTTACCGTAATATTCTTAACTAGGGTTTGGATTGTATATCTAAATCAAATTAATTTAAGAAAACAATGAATAATTCATAATATATTTGACAGTTAACATATTCAAACCTACTTTCTTCTCTCCAAACTCAACCCTAAGCAGGATAGAGATTACTTGTCATAGGGCACTCGGATACCTATCTACAAGTGGATTCCCTCAAAGTTTCAAGAATACATATTCATACCCATCTTGGAACTATGTCCTCAGGGTTTTCAGAAATACATGCCTTAGCCCCTCTTGGGATTCACCCACCTTGTGAGGAATTACTCCAGCCATTCCCTATAACCTATTTGCCCTCAAAATGGACTATAGTAAGAGACTAAAGGATAGGCAGTGAATATATCAACTTCGAATAGACTATGAATGATTTAGGAATATGTGTGTGTGTGTGTAAGAACATATAATGGTTCTTTATCCTAGAATTAGGTCTAATATTCTGTAAATCAGTATTTGATTCATAGATAATCCACAACATACCAATTTGCTGTTATTTAAGATCTTCTTGCTAATGAATATCAATATGTTTCATAATCTCTGGTTCTTTCATCAGATATAAATGACACTTCTTTAATCTTTTCAATCATCTCAATCCATGATTCCATTTCCTTATTGATCCTTCAATGAATGCTAGATATCCATTCTAATCCCCTTTGATGCTCCTAGTTGAATGATGGAACTGCCTTATATATCATCTATTGTGAATGAAGGGTTGTAATAACTCAGACAGGTCTTTTTTTTTTTGGGTGATCACTGCCCTATCATTTTTTTCATAATCTAATTCTAATCGCTTTCCAACATAAACAATCTATTGAATATTTGACTAATCATATATTAGTTGATTCCTTCCTTAAACTATATCTTTAACCACGTCTTCAATAACCGCTGATAGCTTGATTATTACTGCTGGATCCAATTCTGATAAATCAATAGCATAACAGAGGACGCTGAGTTGTCACCATCTGAAATGATATCGATATGGTGCTTAGATGATATACTCTTTGGTTGGGATCGTTCCTTGCTACTTGGACTGTAATGCATATCAATGAGTGGTTATCAATTGATGATGTCGGTGTGTATTATTAACGATGTTGCTTGACCGATTGTAGACTTTGGCTTATGACTGCTGAGTCATCGACAACTTGTTTTATACTACCCATCACTGTATATTATGTCTCTTTAGTTATGGTTCCTAGATTTGGGATGTAGACATTAACATCGTCAACGCTGTACCTTATGTACATATCGTCAATGCTGTTCTCTGGGTTCGTAGACGTTGTTTGGTTATATACATATCTTCCATTTAGTGGTCAACTTCATGTTTGCACCAAAGATGATAGATATTGTTACTTTGGAATATTACTCTGTTAACTTGATTATGAACTCTACGTAACTCGGGTCTGTGCTTGGCTTTCTTGTTATCTTATTGTTAGATATTGGTCCCAAGTAATCCTTGATAACAAATCTGACTTTCTCCGTGTATGATCTTTTATTACACTATTGCAATTTTGTCTCTGAGAGACTTCACAACTTTGATGTGAAAAGGATGAGAATATTCCAATTAGGGTTTTGAACAGGGGACATGATAATCCTCCCCCCCCCAAAATTGCTTGGCCTCATGCAATGATTAATGATCATATAGACCTATTCGTAATCCACTTTCCGCTGCACTACTTTGATATTATCATATATGTCTCCTCCCTTATTTTGAATGTGAATTATGATTTGATAGTGGAAACTTGGCAAAGCCTAACTTAAGACAAGTTTTCTCGCATCTTCCACAGAAAAGTATCTAGGCTATCTCATAATGGTGCCAATTGAATTTGCGAAAACCAACATTTACATGATAGCATACCTTAACTTTATATTTTATGGGTCTTCCTTCATTTTTCTTCATTCATAACTTGATGATATGAAGAAGAGATATGTTCCGCGTGTTCTTTTGTGGGATAGTTATGTTTAAGTCAATAAGAGATCTTATGACAATTGGTGAGATAGCTTTTTCAAAATTGCGTAAAGGCTGAATCGTTTAGGGACATAAGAGATGTTAGATCTAATTTTATGTTGATATCTTGGACGTGGCTGAATTTAGATACTAACTATGAAGAGGGGTACACATCGTATTAAGAACCCCATGACATGAGCTATAACACCCTCCCTCTAGAAAGCAAGAATATAGCTATTGAAATATTTATAAGTATTCGTAAAGCACTCATATTATTAACTTGTTTGGAGACACATCAAACATGAAGTGTATACATCACACATACACTGATGAAGTAATCATGCTAAAAACATTGCATAGATATGCAAAGATACAAAACATATTCATAACCACTCGTACAAGCTTACACATAAGTCATGCAGGGCATAAATATACACAAGCTATGAAGCATACATAAGCATAGATATGGGATAATAGTACGTATGGAGCAACATATGAAGCAAACTTTTAAGGCATTAAGTGTATACATGAATACACTTAAGGCACGGATCACACATGTGAACACCCTGTAAACGCAAGGCATGAACTCCAAATATATATAAGGCAGGGATCATGCACTCAAGGCAAGAATCGTACATTGGAATACCCGTAAAGCATGAATCATACACGTGAATTTGTTTAAGTCGTGAAGCATACACGTAGCATATGAAGCATACACATGAATTCACCTTTGTCATGAAGTATACACGTGAATACATGTGGCACATAAGGCATTAAGCATACAGATGAATTCACTTAAGTCAAGAAGTATTATATGTGAATACACATAGCACATAAAGCATGAAACGTACATATGAATTCACTTATGTCAAGAAGCATATAAAGCATGAAGCATACGATAAATACATGCATGAATCAATATACAAAGCATACATGAGGAATGTTCTCATGGAGTAAACATGTGTGAAACAAACACTAGGTATTCACATGAAGAGTATGTATATAAAATACATTTAGAGTTAGCATATTAAAGGCACATACATGTAGAAATGTAATGTTGGCTTACTTGATTATATTCTTAACTTTTTTAAGGAAAATGGCTGAATAATTGACCCTATTCAAATTGCAATTATCGTAGGTTTGTCCCATAGGATGGAAGGACCAAAGCTTCGATCCATTTGTAATGTTCCCAATTAGGACTTTATTTGATTTACCCTAATATTCTCAACTAGGGTTTGGATTGTACATCTAAATCAAATTAATTTAAGAAAACAATGAATAATTCATAATATATTTGACAATTAACATATTTAAACCCACTTTCTTATTTCTCTCCAAACTAAACCCTAAGGAGGATAGAGCATACTTGTTATAGGGCGCTCGTATACCAATCTACAAGTGGATTCCCTCAAGGTTTCCAAAACACATTTTCATACCCATCTTGGAACTATGCACTTAGGGTTATCAAAAATACATGCCTTAGCCTCTCTTGGGATTCACCCACCTTGCGAGGAATTACTCCAGCCATTCTCTTTAACCTATCTATCCTCAAAAGGGTCTATAGCAAGAGACTAAAGGATAGGTAATGAATATACCAACTTTGAATAGTCTATGAATGATATATATATTATATATATGTATGTATGTATATTAGACTGCAGGAATCAGGTATAGAGCCCCCCTAAAAACTGCAGTGTGCCGGGTAAAATGTTTAATGTGGCTGGTGACGCTGGTGCGGCATGTCCTCTAGTACCACATGGGCTGGGGTGAGATTGGACCTCGTGACCTCCTGCTTCATAACAAGAAGCTCTCGTCAATCGAGCTAGGCTCCTAGCCCATATCTATATATATACATATTAGACCATATAATGGTTCTTCATCCTAGAATTCAGGTCTAATATTCTGTAAATCAGTATTTGATTCATAGATAATCCACGACATACCAATTCGCTGTTATTTAATCTAATGATCTCTTCCTAGTAATGAATATCAATATATAATATAATCATTGATTCTTTCATCAGAAATAAATGATAATTCTCTTATCTTTTTGATCATCTCAATCCATGATTCCATTTCCTTATTGATCCTTCGATGAATGCTAGATAGCCATTCTAATCCCCTTCGATGCTCCCAGTTGAATGATGGGACTGCCTTATATATCATCTATTGTGAATGAAGGGTTGTAATAACTGAGACACGTCTCACGTCTTTTGGGCATTCGCTGCCTTATCATGACTTTTAATAGTCCAATTCTAATCGCTGTCCAACATAAACAATTAATTGAGTGTTTGACTAATCGTAAATTAGTCAATTCCTTAAACTATATCTTTGACCACGTCTTCGATAACCGCTGATAGCTTGATTATTACTGCTCGATCCAACTTTGATAAATTGATTGGATAACAAAGGACGCTGAGTTGTCACCATCTAAAACGATATTGATATGTTGCTTATACGACATTCCCTTTGGTCGGGATCGTTCCTCGTTACTTGGACGGATATGCATATCAATGAATGGTTTATCAATTGATGATGTCGGTCTGTATTATTAACGATGTTGTTTGACCGATTGTAGACTTTGGCTTATGAAGGTTGAGTCATTTACAACTCGTTTTCTATCACCCATCATTGTGTATATTATCTCTCATTGGTTATCGTTCCTTGATTTGGGATGTAGACATTAACAACGTTAACGCTGTTCCTTATGTACATATCGTCAATGTTGATCTTTGGGTTTGTAGATCTGCTTGGTTATATACATATCTTCTTCCATTTGGTGGTCAACTTCATGTTTGCACCCAAGACGATAAATATCGTTACCTTAGAATATTACTCCATTAGCTTGATTACGAACTTCATGTAACTCTGGTCTATACTTGCCTTTCTTGATATCTTATTGTTAGATATTGGTCTCAGACTCTCAAGTAATCCTTGATAACATATCTGACTTTTTCCATGTATGATCTTTCATTACACTATTGCAATTTTGTCTTTGAGAGACTTCACAAAATTGATGTGAAAAGGATGAGATATTCCAATTAGGGTTTCGAACATGGGACATGACATTATGCACCACCTGTGTGGGGCCCTCCAAAAAGTGCCCAAAAACACATTAATTTTTTTTGTTTAATCCCTAAAGCGGCTCTTTATGAGGCTGTTCAACTGAAAAACATATCATTTTGTTTGATCTTTTGCTCTCAACTCATTTTGTCTCCATTTTGGCATTTTGAAGGGTTTTTTTTTTTCGAAGAGGATTGTTCGTGGAGTGTTAGGCAGGTTACACAAAGGAGATTTAAGCGTCTAAGTAAGCATTTAACCCTATTCTTTAGTCTTTTAATGATTTTAGTAAAGATTTTGCTAAATTTTTTCAAGTTTTTTTTTCCTATTTTTTTAAAAACAAGCAATTTTAACTCTTTTTTATAATGATTTTGTATCTTCCTTTTGCACTAGTATGTTTGTATTTATCAGTTTTTTTCTCATTTAAAATTGTGTAATTTCCTAGGATGCCGGTTCGGGTTCGAATTCGGGTTCGGGTTCGAAGAACCGGTTCGCCAAAATTTTGAAAAGGGGTTTGGGTTCGGGTTCGTTAGTACAAAAATATGTAATTTTTTTTTTATATATATACATATTTTGATATTTATGCAGCCTAGAAGCATGAGTTAGGATTAGAATGTCACATAGTATCATAACAAGTAAACATTTAAACAATAAAACACTTGTAAATTTGTAATCATACCATCATGAATCATGAATCCATGATCATACTACCATCATATACTTCGAGTTCAAGTTCAACATCAAAGATTCAAAACATTTAAATTAAATCAGAACATCAGTTCAAGTATCATTGTTTGAAGTTCAACTAATGGATTAATAATTTATTGATATTCTTCTTCTTCATCATCATCA
>MU223601.1:1249432-1271516 GCA_018584345.1 Thuja plicata | reverse complement strand
CCCCCAAGACGGGGTCAAGGGGCAGCGCCCCTTGTGCGCTCCCTGTCGCAGTACAGGGCGGGGTTGAGGGGCAGTGCCCCCGAAAGCTCAACCGACTTTAATTATTTTATAAAGGCATCGAGAGTTATTTTTCACTGACAAATGAGAATTAGAAGTAACAAAAATGCCTTTAAACTTACCTTTTTAGGGTTGTGGACGCCAAATTTTAATTAAATTCGCCATAAAAAACCGTTTTAAGTCAAACTGTCGGCGAAATTCGCGCCAAATTCGCACCAAATTCGTCTTTTTTGGTGAAATTCGCCTGGGTTCGAACCAGCTCAACCCGGGTTCGAATTTGGCAATTAAAAATCGGACCATGCCCGAAAAGTTCGAACCCACAGTCGAACCGGACCCGAATTTCGAACCAGTTCGAATTTGGCAGGGTCCGGAGGGGTCAGGGGCCGAACCCGGTATCTTAGGTAATTTCTTATAACATCAAAAAATTAGATTGCAAGAATGGCCATCAGTCAAAGTTCAGTGGGTGGGGAAGGAACCAAAGATTCAAAATTGATAAAGGATCTCCTTTATGGATACATACCACAAGGATTGAACAACTTCCAGGAGGTGGGTGATAAATGATCTCCTTTATGGGTGCTTCTGGGAAAGGGATTGGAATGTGTGCAACCTCAATTGAGAAGGGGTTGTCTGCTACTAAATAGAGGCATTCATAAGAGAACCAGGAGATGTTGATAAAATGGTTACAAGAGGAAAACAACGAGCTTATCCTTTTGCAAAGAAAAAAAGAACAGATTTACCCACTGATACAATAGCAGCCTCCCAACATCCATTCTTGCATATACCCCCTATGAAAGTCAAAGATAAAGTAGAAATTCCCACTCGCAAAATAAGTCAATTGGAGTAGGCGTTTAAAATGGAATCAAGAGATATTGCTGAACAAAAAATTGCACTTTGCATCTACGCTAATGGTCTTCCATTCAACTTGTCGAGATCACCATATTGGTGGGAAATGGTGTCGGCAATCAATAGTGTACCTCTTGGTTTCACAAGTTCTGGGTATGAAAAGGTGTGTACCACTTTAGAGGCCTCATTGAAACCAATTAGAGATTCTTGGGTTGAATCAAGAGTTTCTATTGCTTCCGATGGATGGAAATATTGCAAAAATTGTACATTGATAAATGTTATTGTGATGTCCCCAAAGGGGCAAGTCAAAGATGTAGATTTCATTTCCATAATCCTCATTGAGTCTATAGAGATGGGTCATGAGAATGTGGTCCAAGTCATTACGGACAATGCAAAAAAAATGTAGGGCTGCAAGGCTTTGGTTGAGGCAAGATATGAGCACATTTTCTGGACACCATGTATTGTACACTCCCTCAACTTGGTGATGCAAGCAATTGACACTCAAATAGAGTGGGTGAAAGAAATATACCAAGAGGGTGAGGAGATTCAGATGTTTGTGACAAACCACCAAATGCCACAAGAAATTTTGAGAACTTTCTCGAGATTGGAATTGTTGAAGGTAAATTTAATTTTATTTATGTCATGTTCAATATTTATATAAATTTATAATATTCTTTTAATGTGTTATTTACATATTTTTAATGTGTTATTAACTTATTAGTAACATGATCCTAGGTTGTTGAGACCCGATTTGCATCTCATACAATTGTTATGAGATGACTTTTGAAGGTGCGAGAGGCATTGAGTCAAATGGTTATTAGCAACCAATGGGTTGTATGAAAATAATCAATTTCAAAGACGACCCTAAAGGTCAAATCAATGATCTTGGATGACAATTGGTGGGCTCGTGTGGGATATGTATTGGATTTCACCAAGCCTATCATGACTATGCTCTAAATTACTCATATAGATGCACCATATTTGGGGGATGTCTATGATGGCATGGACACAATGATAGAGAAAGTAAAAATGGTAATACAAAGAAAAAGAGAATGACCTTAAAGAAAACTTTTTCAGAAGGGTGGAATCCATCATTCTTCATTGTTGGAACAAGATGACCAAACCATTACACCTCCTTGCATATGCACCATTTCCAAGGTACTATAGCAACTATGTACTTTCTATGCTAGGGAGATTACCACCATATAGAGATTCTGAAGTTGCTACTAGGTACAAGCGGGCATTTAGTACTCTTCCAAGATCTAGAAGTGGAGCAAAATGTTAGTAGAGAATTTGGCTTGTTTGTCTTAGGAAGTCATACTCCTTGTGTTGTTAATGACCAATCCACAATGTATGCTACTACATGGTGGTACCTCCATTGTCAAGATTATTTGTACCTCCAACCTCTTCCAACCAAGATCCTCTCACAAGCAAGTTTTTTTAGTTTTTTTAACCATTTCTATTATAGAATTTAGTACTTAAGATTCTTTAATTTTTTTTTTAATTTTTATTTTAAATTTTGTTATTTTTCTCTCCAATTTCAATAAGTTGCAGGTTCCTGTTTTGCTGAACGGAATTGGAGTACATACTCCTTTATCCACTCAGTGAAGTGTAATCGGTTGACTACATAAAGAACAGAAGACTTAGTTTATATTCATTCCAATTTGCATCTTCTATCACGTAAGGATCCCCAATATAAGGATGGGGCAGCGAAGCTTTGGGATGTAGCCCCTGAGAGTACCAACTTGGATGCAACCATTGAAGATCTTGCTAGAGTCACTATGGGTGATGATGATGAAGACATACCTACACATGGTGCATTTAATGCAAGTGGCATTGCTTTGGGTTCAAATGATCTTGAACTTGCAGCAGCTGAAAATGCAATAGATGAAGATTTTTTTGATAACCCTTTTGATGATTGATGAACTACATTGAAGATAGAAGACAATTACTGTTTTTGATTGTCAATTTTGTAATTGTAATGATTTTTCAAGGTTGCATAGAGATGGGGGTACTTGGGTACTTTGGGGATGGGGATGGGAACAGGGACGGTTACGGGTACGTTGTTTTTTCAAAATTGGAGACGGGATACTTTGGGTACGTCAAATTTTTTATATATATAATTAATTTTTTATAGAAAATCTGAAAATATAATGACATAGAGTTTTCAAATCAAGAACAATGATAAAGTTTACTGTCAAACATTAACTTTGAAGATCAAGTGCACAAATTGAAATGTCATACAATCATTGTATCAAAGTTTCAAACTGATTAGTGATTACATATTGAAATAAGCTTGATAAACAACAAGCTGATACACAAACAAAAAACTGAAACAAAAATCAGAAACCTTAATCAAGGTCCTTAGCTATGATGCTCTCCACTGAGAACCCAGTACTTGGGTAGGTGTACTGGGTACTTGGGTAGGTGTACCAATACCTGGTACATGTCCCAGGGGTATGGGTATGAGTACCCATGCAACATAGTGATTTTCATTTGAATCGTGAACCTAGACATATTGATATATGATATATTGAAATTCTGAACTATCAATTGGCATTTAATATTTATCTTTGGAATTTGGCATTGATCAATGGTGAAGTGCCATAATATCAAATGATTTAGTTTTACAATTCTATATATTTCTTTAAATTTTTTGTAATATATATATATATATATATATATATATATTTATAATTATACACACATAGACACACATGTGTACCTGAACCTATGTACCCAAACCCCAAAATGTTTTTTGCCTGTAGCCACATACCAGGTTCTCGTATCCATGCCCATGCTACCCAAACCGGAAACTTAGCTTAATAAGATTGAAAAGGGTAACATATGAGAAATCATTTATCTAATTACAGAGGAAAAATGTGCAGAATGTTAAGCATCATTGCTGATTTTCTTTTTGATTTTATTTTGTTATCTGGTCTTCTTGTGTCTAGGCAGTTTTTATTGAAAGCAATGATGGCTGTTTCATATTCTTCTTTCGGCATATGGAAAACTCTAAATAGATTATTACATGTTTTTATTATCTGTTCATAGGAAAGTATTATATATTTTCTAAAAGAAGATTGAAAATGATAGCTAAAGCAAGGTGTTTTGGTGAATTTTTGTTAATATTATATCACCAATATTATCTAGTTATATATGTGGTAATATTTAAGAAAGGGAATTCATTCAAGCACTTCAATTCCTGAACTACTGCTCCTTTCTATTCGTGTTAATTTGACAGAAAGCAGAAAATGGCTGTCTATTAGAGAGATGTTCTCAATTTCCAGTCAACAACAATGTGGAAAGTCAAACATCAGCAGCAGAAGGTTTTGCAATCACACATGATGCTATAGAATTGACAGCGAAGTAAGTATTCATTTGCTCTTATTTTCATCTAATAAATAATAATTTAATAAAGTGAGATATGGGTGTTCTGACAAAGACAAGAAGAAAGAGGATTTGAAATGTTCCTTTACTAATACTTTTTATCTTTGGCCCCGCCCATTCATAATTAGTACTAATATTTATTATCTCTAAATATAGACTTTTCCTTTGTGGCTTGGTCCATGCAAACCAATAACTAGATTAATTCTGCAGGATAGGAAGCCTATGAGGGAGTTAGAAGTTGATTATTTTTGTTGAAGTGTCTGTCTGTAGCCTGTATTTTCATGACTTAAATAGTCCCATTGAATTATCCCGTGTTTTGCATAGAGAATTGGATGAAATAACAAAACAAATAGGTGATAATAAATTACACCCAGCTCTCATATTTGTAGACATTGTGAGACAATTTGGTTAAGTCCAGTTGATTCTTTCTTAAAAGAAAGTCAAATCTGTCAGTGGATGATTTAGAATTACATTCTAATGGTGAAGAGCCCATTTTAGCACCTATAACACTGTGGATATGGATGGAAAAGTTGATGTGAATGAAGGAATACATGAAATCATATATCACAGTTAACTACAGTAATTACCCTCAAGTCTATGTATTTTCATTTTGTGATTCTTCTGCTTATGCAGTTCCATCACTGCTTCCCCAGTGCTTGTTATTTGTTTGCATGCATTTTTTCTTGCCTTTTAGCCTAGTCGCTAATCATGTCCTGATTTTTTTTTTGGTACATTGCATACCTGCAAATTCTCAATTGTGCTATTTGTTTAAAAATAATCTGCCAAGACTTTCTTTGTATATCTGCGTTCATGGTCATCTTTTAAGCCTTTTAAACTAAATTAGCCTAGCTGTTTCCTACTGATATTGAATAATTCATAGTTACTAGGAGATGGGAACTGGTACTGGTTTGGGAGTGGGGATGGGCACTAGGATTCCATTTTCAAAAAGTTGGACATAGATATTTTAAGACGAAAAAATTCAAAGAATTTATAAAAAACAGCGTACAATGGATATGCCAGTTTAAATAACTTAAAATATTAAAATGTTTTAAAAAAGACATTTTAAAGCATTGAAATAGATGTCAATGAAAGCAAATATTAATTTTTTAAATATTTGATGATTATCATCATGATATTTAATTAAAATCTGAACCACGATTATCTAGAGATGGCAGACAAAGACTGGAAGGTGAATGCCACTATTTTAAAAACATGGTATAGGGGTACTCAGAGAAGACCATATTTTCAATCAATTGGTAAAAAATCAAAGTATATACACATCTTAAACAAAATTCTGAGTTAAAAATTCTGGACCTGGGTACGAAACTTATGATGACTTGCCAATCATGAAGGAAGTAAGAAATGTTTGAATATGACCAGTGGCACAACCTGGTCTGATTGCTATCCTTCAGGGGTTTCCTTGCTCACGAGTGCTATGTATGGCAATAGGATGATCAACAGCACCCAACCTTCTGCCACTTGGGATCACACACTGCTAATGCCTGATCTGCTATTTGAGGTGTGATAACCCTCAAATGATCAGTATTTTTCTGTTAATGATCTCAGATGCCACAAAGATGAAATCTATGCCTGAATTTCCTTGTGCAGGGTAGTTCAAGCTTTAAGTCTGGGTCTTGGCACTGTAGGTATGCTTTAGATTTGAATTTGGTGCTGTAGGTGTGGTTCACAAAGCTGCCGCTCAAGAATTTTCCCCTACCTGTTCCTGTCTGCTTGTATAAAGGCTTAATGGTGTTTTTTAATTCTGAGTTAAAATAAAATTCTGGACCTGGGCATGAAACTTATGACGATTTCCTAATTGTGAAGGAAATCACAAATGTTTGAATATGACCAGTGGTGACCTGGTCTGATCGCTGCCCTTCAGGGGTTTCCTTGCTCACGAGTGCTATGAATGGCAATAGGATGATCAACAGCACCCAACCTTCTGCCACTTGGGATCACACACTGCTAATGCTTGATCTGCTATTTGAGGTGTGATAACCCTCAAATGACCAGTATTTTAGAGGTGAAAGTCAAATTTGAACGTACAAACTTGAATAAGCCACAGGTTTTCATTTCTTAGATTCTCCTAATTCTAGTCAGCACAAACGTTATTCTGTCCATTAGGAAAAGCACAGGGCGCAAGAGAAAATACAATCAACAAGGCATCATCAATTGTGAAACAAACAAGAAGAAAGCTTAACAATTGTAAGGGATGGCTATAATAGGGCTGATGCAATCAAACAAGTCTTGAATGCTGATTTCATAATAAAAGAGAAAAAAGTCTACACCAGCAGTAGCAGCATACCAACACGGCAAAGCGAGCTCCCAATCACTGATGAATTGTACTGAATGAACTTGCTGCCTTCCAAGCACTAGACCACACCTCTGGGCAGCCAAGGAAATGTGCAAACTAGTTAGCTTTGGAATCTGGAGGGCTCTAATAATGCTGGTCAAGCCACTGGCAAGGGGCACTGAACCAATCCCCAAAACACCAGCATATAACTTTTCAATCTATCTATTGTTCATTTTTTTTAATCATGTTTATACTGCATGTCAACAATCTATCTTTTCGATAATCTGCTTGTATCTTTCATTCTGGAGAACTTGGTTAGGCATGCTCGAACAGCTTTAGTTTCCTCAAAGGCCCATGCATGGGTCCTTGTGATCTTCCCCCACAAGCATGCACTTTGAAGGGGTCCTTATAACTCCTTTTAGTATTAACATAAACTTGTCGATGTTGTCATTATTAAAACAGTCGATTGTTTGTACAAGTGGACCAAGATTGATGCCTGAGTTTAGCTCTTTATTTTTACTCTTTGTTCTTGAAAATTGAGATGTCAAGACATTTGTTAATTTGCTTTAGGTGTTTGCTCTCATTATCTCTCTGCAGTTGTTGGTCTTTCCTTGTGACCAAACCCTTTAGATGTGCTTGTTCTTCCATAACATTTGGAGACCCAGCATTGTTTTCTAAAGCATGAGGAAAACATTTCCTTAACCATATGTAAATATAGATTCTTCTGAGAGCAGTTGAGAGGTCTGGTATTAAAAAAATATCTTATTAAAGTTTATTTGAATCACAGGGATGAAAGAAGACTGGACCTTGAAGGACGGGGAAAATTTAGTCTTCTATCTGGTGCTGTTATGGTTCCACATCCCACTAAGGTACTAACAAATGTGTTCCGTGCTTCTTTTGCTAAATGACGATATATTTTTAGCTGTCATGCACGCTTCCGTATTATTAATTTTAAATTGTTAATAGCTGACGAATAACTTTTGTCAAACCCTATGTTGTCTGGAGGCCATACATTGTGTTATTGGAATTTTTTTTACTGCTGATAAATAGTTTATTATTCAAGTTTCAAGATTGGAATGCAAACATCATGCCAGAGAGCCTCGGTTTATAATTTATTTGATCATGTAATAGAAGTGTGTTTCTAATTTGTATTTTCTCTGATATTGTAAGATAATATAGTCTAATTGAAGTCATGTCTTTATGAACTTGAAAATCATCTACATAAACAAGAAAATAAGAATGGAGCTTTATTGGAGGTGCATTCTGAAAAGTTGAACTTTCTATGCTCAAAGGAGGGAGTGATGGAGGAAGAAAGTGAGGCGTTGTCCCAGATATTCCCAAGTTGCCTTTGGGCCACATAAAAAATTTGTAAATGGTATACCTTTTCTGATATCAAACAAAGGGATATTTTTCAATTTTTTGTTGTAATGCTTGAGAGCCCCAAAATTTGTTTTAATGAATGGCATGGTTGTAAACTGGGAGGCTAAGGGTAATAAACTATAGTCTATTAACTATCTATTGTTTATTAAATCACAGTCTTTCAAACAGTAAATCAATAAATAAGGGACATATTGTGATGTTTGTCTTTGTATGCTTGTGTCTAGGATAGTAGATTATCTTAGAAAAAATTAAATATGTAAAATTGTAACTATTATTACACTTGTCAGTCATCTTCTTTTGTAATCTCTCTTTTGTGATTGCCATCGTTATGGCTATTGTAACAGTAAACTATATTTGTACTATTTTCAATAATCCAAGGCCATGCTTTCTTCTCATCTTAATTTTCGGTTCATACTAACATTGGTTGCAACACTATGTTTAGTCTTGACATAGAAGTCAGAAAGAGGGGGATGAGGGTTTGGGAAGTTGCTGAAAAATGTGAGTTATAGTGTTCTTGTGGTTGAAATATTGTGAGGTTGCAGATTAAAGTTTGTGGGTAGAGAGCGCATGGAGAGACTATAGTTGTGAATCACAAAGGTTGTGAGTGGAAAATAGCTAAGGGTTAGTCATTGTAATGTCCCCTTTTCGGGCACATTATTTCTGCTACGCCGTTAGCCATTTCATCTTGGTCCGGTGGGCTAATCAGTGCTTTATTCGGATCAATGTGATATTTGGCCTAGATAATTCCAGTTTTAGGCCAATCAGAGCAGTTTCCGCAGGGTTTCCAGATACTTACTATTTATAGTAAGTCGTCAGAGTTCAGTCTTCGTGGTATTTCAGTATTGGACTTGGAGCGTATCGCCGAGAGCTTTTCAACAAACTATCACACGTCTTATTCCGAGTTCGTTTGGTCATCCATTTTAATGCCATAAGATTTCTTACTTTATTATTAAATGGATGTATTACTTTAAAGTGACAAAAAGTGAGAATATGAAAAGACAGAGAAGGGAAACTGAAGAGTCACAACTATTGCTTTAAAAGAAGGAATGGAGGCTCATTTGAGATATGCTTAGTTTTATGAATTTATTTCTCTTGGAGAATCCAGGAACCTTCAGCTTTCGATTCTGAAACCTGAGGACGGAAATCTGCAGGCTTTCTCGGTGGATTGGACGGAAACCCAGTTCATCTCGGGGGTGGATTCACAACAGAGTTCACCATTGCATTTCCAGGTTTTTGTTATTTGATATTCTATTGCATATTGTAGTTTGGATTTGGATTGTGAGAAATTCCACTGTTATTGTATTGCTGTTGTATAATGCAATAATATTTGCTAAGGGTTTTCATGGAATATATTGCTGGTTATTGTTGTTGAATCATTGGATTTATTGCATGCATTTATTTGTTTAAATCTGCATGAGATATATTTGTGGAATTTTGGGGAAATATTGGTTTGGGATATTTCAGTGGTATCAGAGCTAGTTTTCCTGCCAGCCTGTGGAGTTTATTCAGAAACAAGTTTCTAGAAAGGTTTATCAGAGAGTTTCAGAGTTTCATAGAGTTTCACACCTTGGTCCTGGTATTCTAAGAAATCCTACAACAGTGGTGGAGTAAAACTGTGGACTGGTTTTTGTGGAATTCGAGCTCTGTGCATGTTGGCACATTGGATTTATTGCGTGCATTTATTTGTTTAAATCTGCATGAGATATATTTGTGGAATTTTGGGGAAATACCGGTTTGCGACATTTCAGTCATGGGTGGGAGTTGCCATTTTTTATATTTTTTCAAGTTTTTTTTGTAGTTGAAAATCACAGTTGTTAGGGCACTCAAGAAACAAGGTCATAGACAGCTGCTCTTAAAGTTTTTACCGCTTCATTATAGATCATTGTTAGTGACGTCCCTGTCTCAAAATCTGTCCTTTCAATCAAATTTCTAGTTGAGAACTGAACTAGTTCGGGTGTATGGCTTTAGATTCGTAAGGTTTTTATACGTGCTGTGAAATTGATAAAGTTCCCTTATGGAGATCCATTGAAAAGGGGAACTTTTCCAACCAACTAAAAAGGATAAGTTGATAATAGAAACATCAGGGGGTAGTAACATCTTCTTTATCACTCATTTATCTTACATGTGTTATTAGTTTATTTTTCTTCATATCTAATTATTATTATCTGTACCAACTAATCTCAGAAATGTGGATTTTCAAAATGATGAGCCCAACATGGTCAAATTCAACAGGACTCAAAACCTCAAATCTTTTGAAACCCTGTTAACAATGATTTCCAATTGCATGATGGGAGTGGGAGTGGGAGGAATGAGCAACTGCCAACTACATATATGTGAACGTATTCATCAAAGCACGGCTCGTAAATTGTATGGTTGGTTAACAAATGCTTGTGAAATCCTGATAAGAAAATTATACTGATGCATCATGCATGTGATTAGCATGTAAGATGCAGTGAAAAGCCCTAGGAGTTGCATACAAACATATATATGTTGCAAGGGAATTACGCACTTGCTGTAGCCATTCTAACCTTATAGCTTTGATGTTATACAAAAGGAGGAATGAGCAACTGCCAACTACATATATGTGAACGTACTCATCAAAGCACGGCTCGTAAATTGTATGGTTGGTTAACAAATGCTCGTGAAATCCTGATAAGAAAATTATACTGATGCATCATGCATGTGATTAGCATGTAAGATGCAGTGAAAAGCCCTAGGTGTTGCATACAAACATATATATGTTGCAAGGGAATTACGCACTTGCTGTAGCCATTCTAACCTTATAGCTTTGATGTTATACAAAATTGCCACCATTGCTGCACTTACTTTATTGTTTGACTGTCTTACATATCCCTTGTGATTTAATGCTCACTAAACAGATAGATATTATTGCTTTTTAACCTTCCAATTTTGAAGATATTTTTTGATCTTTTTATATTTAGAGTTTCTTGTAACAATGTATAAAGTAAAAAATGCTTGTTTATAATTTGGATACTTTTCTCAAGTTTTCTGAACAAAAATATTTAAATTTAAATGGCATGTGAAAATGAATCATGTTTAAAGATATTATATTATTGCTCACTAAACAGATAGATATTATTGCTCTTTAACCTTCCAATTTTGAAGATATTTTTGATCTTTTTATATTTAGAGTTTCTTGTAACAATGTATAAAGTTAAAAATGCTTGTTTATAATTAGGATACTTTTCTCAAGTTTTCTGAACAAAAATATTTAAATTTAAATGGCATGTGAAAATGAATCATGTTTAAAGATATTATTTGTATATGGATTTTTTCAGGTTTCTACTGGTGGCGAGGATGCTTACTTTATTGTGTCCAACCATTGGTTTGGAGTTGCTGATGGTGTTGGTCAGTGGGCACTTGAAGGTAATCTTCTACCTTGACAAACCTGTTGCAGAGGGCCATGATGAATGTTGTTCGAATACAAGCTGTCAGCACTAAGCTTACATAGAGATACCTGGTTTAACAGATTTAGAAAATCGCAAGTTATTCCTTGTTTATGTCACCCTGCATTTTGAAAGCGAATGCTGCAATGGTGCTTCTTTATTCACATGGTATCAACAAATTATCCTTTTGGCTTGTTGATGTATGATGGTGAATATACATGGTCTAAATCGGGAAAGAATTTACAGCACATGGTTGGATAAGTCAAAATACTGACCAATGGGAATGTTTTTAGAATTACTTTTCTTGGCTTCTGTTCAAGCCCAGAGTATGAGATCTATGTCAGCTTTTAAAGACTTAATGCTTCTGCAGCCCATAATTGCTGCAACAAAGAAATTTCTGAAGAAGAGCAGCATATAGAGTTTTAAAAATTGGATTAATTTATACTTCGTTCGCATTTTTATTCTCAACTTTGGAATCCTACTCATGAATACCAATATCTGAACCTTCTACTATGATGCATAAACCATGACAGATATGAAAGCAGTTACTTTTTTAGGGATTAACATCTTGCTTTATGAGAAATAAGGTTTCGATCTTATAATAATCTTACAAAAAACACCAATTTTAGTTTTTTAATAGATTTGACCTTAAACAAGTTATTGGTGATATGTTTCATAATACATGTTAATTGTAGTATTGTGCCTTATAATTTTGTGAGACTATTATTATCTGGTTCAGTTGTAGGATTTGACTTGCGTCCTTGATTTTGCCTTTCCAGTTGTCATTGTATCTGTAAATTGATTTAATTTGGGTATTTGATCACTTAAATTTCATTGCTTTTTAGTTTTTATGCCCTTTTGTAAACTGGTTTTATGCATTGTTCTATTGCTTTCTATATTTCCAGTATTTTAAGATGCTTTACCTAATAGTTCTGTTGTTTATGATGATAGAATTAATGAAACTCAAAATTGGTGATGACAGGAATCAATGCAGGACTATATGCTCAAGAGCTTATGGAGAATTGTAAGAAGCTTGTATGTGAAGAAAATTCAAGCACCAACCCAAGACACATCCTTGTAAAAAGTGCCATGGAATCTAAGTCTCCAGGCTCATCAACAGTGTTGGTAGCCGTTCTCCTTGGTCAGGTATTTGTTTTGGGCAATCCTGATTTCCCTTTACATCAATATTTCCCATCCTTGAAAGCTGTTTTGTTTGTATCAGAAAACAAAAGGAAATAACTAAAATAAGTAAATACGTAGGCTAAACAAGGGTAATATTATATTAGTATATGTAATTATTCATGAAGAGACAGAATGAGAAGTCATATCTAAAATCTGATAAATCTATAAGAAGAGATTTGTTGCACGTGGATATTGTGTATCCTAGAGAAGGTAAGAAGGCATCGATTTGTGTTGGCTAGGATGGTTGTTTGATCGACCATGATACCAACATATGGTCATTATAAGATACTATTTTATTTTCCTAATTAATGGGATTGCTAATACCACATCAAATAGTTTCGTTTTGATGTCTTTTCATTATTTTACATGTACAATGTTCTGCTGTAATCACTACATAAATTTGTATATCATATTCTTGTTATGCTATATTCTTCTTCAAGATATCTTGGTCAAGGTTAAAATAGCTTTCCCTCAGTTAGAATAAAATGGGTGAAACTGAGAACTTGTAGAGGAAATACAACAAAAATTTGTAACAAATAGATCATAGGATGCCATATCTATGTGATTAAAATCTTTCAAACTAGGAACTATATTACTATAATCATTGAATTGAAAAAAAATATGGCAGAATCTCAGATTCTCAAGAATGCTTCTAGGGCTTGTTATGCAAGAATTATTAACACTTTGGACCAATGTTTTCAGAAGTTCATTTGTAATATATTCTGGGTTTCAAGATGAACTAGCTGGTAATATCTCCAAAGCGTTGAGCAGAGATACATTTGAAAGGTTTATATCATCGCTTCATAGAAAGAAAGAGCATCCGATGACTATAGAAAGAAGTAGATTAAAAAGATCTCCAGAATCTGAAAGTAAGTAAAAATCTTAATCAATGTAAAGCTGCTAAATCCAAACCATATGACCCTAGTAAAAGGTACAAATAGAAATGTAAAGAAATGTCCCCTCAAGGAAAGTTCTAGAATCAATACCCATTTCGTTATGATTGGATGCATTGAATAACTTCAGTGTTTATTTTTTGTTCTAAACGCAGTTTTCTATTTTAAATTTTTACAGTTGCACTAGTGTGTAGAAGGTTTAGAACAAACATTTGTTTAAAGTTCAAGTTAGGTAACAAATGAGGCTAAGGGGTGAAAATCTCTAAGAAGTAGATTTTTTAGAATCATCCTTGTCCATGCTGTCAAATTCATGGAGTGCTTGCATGCTTTGTGGCCCCCTTACATTCACCAATGTACGTACTACATTGAGTCAAAGGTCAGAGAGAAATGTCTAATCATGGAAAATAGTCATTGTGGTCATGACTTGTATATTAACAGTTCTTGTTGGGTGAAAAATTCTAGAAAAATGAAGTATCTAAACAATCTTACACTATGAAATCTCCCATTACATAATTGTGATTAGTTGTGGTAATATGGAAGGTCATTATCTGGAGAGACAAACATGGATTGCGGCCAGTTAGAAGCTATAATATTTGGGGACAAACAGTTATGTCTCATAGATCAATGTATAGATATTTGACATACTATAAATTTAGGTGGGAGAGATTGGAAGAATGAAACTTAACTTTTTTAAGATTTTAAAAAATATTGTGGAATATTTACAAGCATGGCTCATTAGAAGTAACTGAGTACAAATGAGATGGATATTTACCTACTATAGATCAATTACATTAGATAACAACACACACAGAGACAGACAGACAAACTCACTCACACACAGATACACACACACACACACACACACTAGGAGCCAGCTATGGAAGTTGAAGAGTCACCGTTTAGATCACCATATAAGATGTCACTCTAGGGATTTGAACTGGGGTTTACACAATGAGAATCCAATGATTTAACCTGACATCAGGGATTTGAACGGGGGCTTACACAATGAGAATCCAATGATTTAACCAATTGAACTCAACCCCTTTAATAAACTTATGTTTCCTTTTATATTGCTAATATAGAGCATCAACATGGGACCAATAAAAGATTTAGCTTCTATAGATCAATTACATTAGATAGCAACTAAGTTGCTGGTTCTGGTTTGGGTGTGTGTGTGTGTGTATGCAGCCTAGAAGCATGAATTAAGATTAGAATGTCACATAGTATCATATAAACAACAAAAACACCATAAATTTGTAATCATAGCATCATGATCATACCATCATAGTATCATATACTTCAAGTTCAATATCAAAATATTAAAATAATAATATCAAGTTCAAGTATCATTGTTTCAATAATTGAATCTTTCGACTTTAGTTTTAAGTTTTAATCATCAAATGGATTCTCTAAATCATCATCATCATATTTGGCATTAGATGGTTCACAAGCAATGCCAATGCCAATGCCACTTTCAGTTGCACTAATAGTGTTCTCGCTTTCCAATTCCTCAAATGCAGCAAGCTGAGAAGTAGAAGCATCCAAGTCCGTGTCCTCTAGCTCTATATCCTACATCTTCAAGTCCCCTTCTTTGTATTCATTTTGCTTGTATGAAAGAAGACACAAGATGGAATGCACATATACTAAGTCCTCTGTTCTTTCTAATTGCAATCTATTGTGCTTTACTGAGTGGATGAAAGAATATGTGCTCCAATTTCTTTTTGATCTAGATGGACTTGGAAAAAATAGATTTTGCAAAAAAAATAAAATTAAAAATCAGCGCCGAGGCGTCCGCGTTCACCCCAAACGAACAAGAGTCAATGGAGTGCACCCTGGCTGGACTTGTAGGAGTACTGGACCAAGACTAGTACCGGGTTCAAACCAGACCAGCAACGGGCGGTCCAGGGGGCGAACCTTGTAACTTAGGATAACAACACACACACACACATATCAACATTAGAAGGCAACTATGGAAGTCCAAGAGTCACCATTTAGATCACCATATAAAATGTCACTTTGGGGATTTGAGCTGGGGTATATAAAACGAGAATCCAATGATTTAACCAATTGAGCTCAACCCCTTTTACAAACTTACATTTCCTTTCATATTGCTAATCATTTACAATTTTTTCACTCATACGAGTGTCAACATGGGACCAATACCAAGCTTATGCGAGAACAATCATGAGACTAGTATCAGCTCCTTTTGAGTAACCACACTAGAAATGACCTATGGAAGATCAAGTTACAACCTAGTAATCCACTTATTTAGAAACCACCCCAATACTAGAAGCCAACAATGGAAGACCAACACTTTCATATCAGATGTCCCTTTGAGATTTTAACTCTGGTCTCCACAATGAGAAAATCCTTTAAAGTTTTACCAATTAAGCTCAACCTCTTGGACTAAGCTTACCTTTTTGAACACTCCTGTGTATGTAAGGTTGTTTTTGATTGGGACATGTTTAGTAGGCAAGCGAATAGTCATTCCGAGTCATATTGCTAGGATCATAGAAGCATATATCTTCTAAATATTGCCATATATTGTATCACAGCAGGGTATTTTCATGAAAAATTTGCAGATTTTTGAATTTCTTGTTGACTGAGATTTTGACTGAAAAATTGGCAATATATTGTGATTCTATGTACAGTATATCAGGATACTTTGCTGATATTATTGCACTATATCAAATTTTTGCTATAAAACCCTCTGACCCACATTTTTCATCACTCTTCTTGTTTATTCTGCCAAAGATCTCTGTTGTTTAGGGTTTTTTGGGCATGGTTCAGGCTAGAAGAATATTTTTTGCCAGTTCTCGCTGATCTTTGGAGAGGAGTGCTCGCCAGAGTAGATATACTTGGCTATAATCTGATTGAAGCTCCAGTACTTGTCAAACTCTTATCTCATACTTTCCAATATACTTTTAACTTTTTTCATGATTGGCCTTATTTCTGACAAATATTTTGAGGAAGCCAAATTGATACCAAAGAAGGATGTATATCCATGCCAACTTTCTCCTGCATTAAGCTTCTGTCAAGTATATCTACCAGTTTATTAGGAAAGGCTGAGTTTATCCTCTTGTGTAAGTTACCAGCTTCTACAAACATGTCATCTGATGGTCTCTTTCTTGTCTGCAGATGTAACAACAAAATGCAGTAACTTAGACATCTCCCTCTGTAATTGCTCTTGATTCATGACCATCAATATTCTGCATTCATGACAGTCAATAGGGTGATCATAATGTCATTTTAGAAATCCATATAACAATACATAATTAAGGATGATAAATCTGGAGGCATACTTAGGGCAATGTAACCAACTGACCCTTTGATGGAAAGTGTTGAGGTTAGAGAGCCCTTAGATCTTCTACCTGAAGTTAATCTGATAATTCCAAAATCTGCTACAGGGTCTGTCAGATCTTTGTTCAAAAGGACATTCTTAGTTTTTAAATCACAGTGGACTACTTGGACAGAAGAGTTATAATTCAGATATTCTAAGGCATTTACAATGTTGATGTAAATGTCCAGTTGCTTTGTCAATTCCAACTCACAATAATCCTTTTTCAGATACAAATGCTTCACTAAGCTTCCATTTGACATAATTTAAAAACTAGAGCTTTGATTTCAGGAATTGAACATGAAGTTATGATCCTGATGAGATTTCAGTGTTGAGACTCTTATGAGCTTTTTCATTGCACAAATTAAAAATCTTCACAGCAATTGCTCTACAACCTCTCAGGCGTCCTCTGTAGACTGATCCCAAGCTGCCCACTCCAACCAACTTGCTCTCAGTAAATTCATCAGTTGCACTAAAAGGATCACCATAAGAAGTTTTTAGCTGCTTCAACTTCTGCAGAATATCTCTTGGGAGATCATTTGTTGGTGAAGCACATCTCCACAATAAATCCAATGGTCAAAACCAAGCAACATACCATAAAAGCACTGGCACTATAACTGTTTTGTATGCACTGTAATCAGTTATCTCAAATTAATGTGGAAAACCCATATTTCAAATTTTGTGTACACTCTACTTTCACTCTTCTTCTCTCTATGCACTTAAGACGGCTTTTAGATATAAAATAATAAGGAACATCAGTTATCTCTTTTTTGTTTTTTGTAAGGTTACCCTGAGTTTCTGGGACAAGGGGATGTGTTTTTGTGTCCCCAATTTTTCAAACCAATTTTGGGGATGGCTATATAAAATATAGGGAAAATTTAAAATGTATAGGGAAAAATATTAAATAGTCATGTGAAAACATGGATAAAACATGCATATATACATTATGTTCTTATGGAAACATATATATGGCATGCATATATACATTATAGAACCTATGGAGACATTAATTCAATATTTTAAACATTAATACTTAATTCAAAGTGCTTTCATAATTCATTGTCAATATGCATGTGATATTTTTATATTAGGGATCGTTTACAAATATCAGCTCCTTTCGAGCAAACACCCTAGAAATCATAAGCCAACTAAGAAGACCAAGAGTCACAACATAGAATATCACATAAGATGTCCCTATGGAGATTTGAACTCGGGTCTCCACAATGAAAACCCAAAGCTTTTAACCAATTAACCTCAACTCCTTGGACAATATGCATGTGATATTAAAAAATAACATACAAGTTATACACTTATAACAAAATGCCCAAAGGCTTCACTGCTGCCATATAGTCTCTCTTTCAATTATTGTATAAAAATCAAAATACAAAAAAAATGAAATACATTGCTGCCCCTAATTTGCATCTCCCAACACTGCATCAAAATTAGAGTCTTTTGAGTCATTGCCACTGTGATGGTCCACCTCATCCAATGAAATCCCAACCAATCCCTTTGGTGTCTCCTCATCAACCTGGGCCACATCTTTGGTATCAATATCCCACTATAAAACTGGAGTTCACTGATATTCTGGAGTTTGACGATCTTGAAGTCAACAAGCACTATGAACGATCACTAGTTTCTGCACTTGTCTAGAGTTAGGTCTTCCTCTTGATGGAGTGGATAAAGCCATATGTGGACCAATTCTTCTCTGGCAGAGGAACTAGCAAGTTGTGCAAGGAAGCAAGTGACAATAATTCTTTAATTGTGGTATATCCCTCCCAGCCAAGTCCACCATCCAATAGGGTTAGTTTGAGCTTATATAACTTTGTCCAACTTCACATGCGGTTTATTTAATGTTGGACCTCGAAGATTTGCAAAGTCAAGGAATCTTGTGTGAAGTATTGGAGCCTTCTGTAGATACATCTAATCAATGGCCCGTGTTAGCCCATCTAAAACCTCTTGGTTGTCACATGGAGGCACCCTTCCATCCCATGGTGCATACCATTTGGGATTTAGAGCAAAGGTTGCCATATGAAGCAGGGTGTTCATTGCGTTCCACCTCCTTAATATGTTGCTTGTATAATCCCAAAGTAGGATCCTTAGCCAAAATTGTTTTCTTTATCTTTTCAAGCATAATGTTAAATGTCTCATATATCTCTCCAAGACTAGGAACGTTTGTATTAACATATCTAATGATATCTACAATAGGTGAGATGAAAGAGGAAACATATGTGGAAAATGCAAACCAAAAGTTTAAAAGAATTAATTGACATTTTAGAAACTTCAAAAGTTGGAACATTGGACAATAAAATCAAAATATTAAAATCAGAAATTTAATATGAAAATTGGCAATCTAATATTTAATTTTTAATAAAATTAACAATTTAATAGTAAAATCAGCAATGTCTTTCCTCGTAGTGCACCACCAATCGTCATCAAGGATCTTTTGTTTGATGGATTTTCCCTGAGTAGAGCTTGAATTAGGGCATCGAGTCCACTCTGAATTCACCATCATCAATTGTAGAGGCTCATGCACCTCAAGCATCCTCTCTAACAAAATGAAGTAAGTGGCATACCTTGTCTCAATAGGTTTGAGGAATTCCTTTGAAAATGTTTTGAAGAGAGTGAGGTGTGGTGGTTGAAAATGAACATTTGAATGTCTAGCTTTTGCCACCACTTTCTTCACCTAATCTATTTTCCTTGTCTTTCAATGCATGAAACCCACTTGGGGTCCCAAAGATGTTCTTGTTAGTACCTTCCACCATCAAACCATCAAATTTGCACACACATACTGAATCAGTGATCACCTATATAAAATTTGAGGGCCCAACCTCCTCTATGACATCTCTCAAAATGGTAATTTGGAAGTCTGCATCCTTATGCTTCCCTGAACAATCCACGACTTTGAGAAAATAAGAACCAACGGGGTATGTGACTATGATATTGATGGGTGGCCAATGCCTAATATCAATCTACCCATCCATCATAATAGAGCAACCTATTCTCATCCAAGTTTGCCTCATATCCTCCATTAGCACATTAACCTTGAAATACTCTTTGTCTAGGAGAGCAAGCGGTACGAATGAGGGACCAATAGAGGCTACATCTTTGATAATTTGTTTGAAGTAAGAGGAATGAGCCACAAGAAATGGGATGGCATGAGAGAAAAATAATTTGGCAATGGAAGACTCTGTAGCATCTCGTACTTGCACATTAAACATAGCTTCAATTGACCTTGGCTTCTCGCCACTACTCATCTTCCTCTGTCCTCTTGTGACAACTTCACTACTACCAACTTTGGATGACATAGGCATAGATGATTGTGCACTTGCAAAACAAGGTGCCGACATTATCACATCTTGAGCCCCCATTTCCGCCTCCATGTGCAATCAATGGCACTCTATCTTCTCGTTTTCTCTTATTTTTGGACACATTTTAACTCCATGGCCTGTAGCACCCAAAAAATGAGCCCGTACCCATGTGTAGCTGTCCCTAAAGTCTCTCTTGCAGATGTGACAAAGCCACACCCTACTCTACCCTGATTTTTTCCCCTTTTATGCACAGGTGTAACTAGTTGTGGAAGAGTTTTTTTCTTGTTAAAAGTACTGCATATTTTATTAAGGTTTTTGAAGGGCACTTAAATGGATTTGATTGCTCTCCACTACCACCCTCAAGTTCAACACTTGTACTTGCATTGCCTCCAACTACTTTCATTTCGTTCTCACTATTATTGTCACTCTCAATGCTGCTCATGTTTTTTTGAGATTGAATACAACTTTAAACTGAAAAATTGTTAAAAAAATCAGACATTTCATGCTTAAGATTTGAAAAATATTGAAAAAATGAAAAGAAAGGATAAAACTTACCTCTTTGAAGGATTTGCAGTTTGCAGCTCCACTGCCCTAGGTTGAATCTCTTTTCAAGCTAGCTCCTTCTATCCCTGCTCAAAAGATAAGTTCTTTCTTCAAACCCTGCTGCTGCTTCTCTTTTTCTTCACACATGTTGAAATGAGAGAAAATGGGACATTTATTCCCATTTTGGGTGAGCTGAGATGTAGGGGCCCACAGAAATATTTTTTTTAAACCCACATAGGACGTCCCCTGATTGTCTTGGGGATGACCGAACATCCCCAATGTCAGTCCATGGCATCCCCTAGTTCTGGGGATGTTTCCTAGGTGTCCCTACATCCCTGGGACATGGATGAGGGTTTTAGGCTCGGGGATGCGTCCGTAGGTAACTTTGGTTTTTTGTTTTTAGATTTTTGTGTTGCTAGTATTTTCCCAATGTTATCCCTTATCTTTTGATTTGTTGACATATTCCGGAGAAAGATATATGCTTTTATGGCTAGTATACAAATGATTGTTTTCTTTTCTAATTTGTCATGGGTGTCCTTGCCGTGCATATCTACTAAACAAGGAAGCGGATGCATTATGAGTTCTTGCTTACTAGAATCATAGAATTATAACAGGCCTGTCTTTAGGAAGGTGCATGCCCTCAAGCTGATGAAAAAAATTGATCTCAAAGTGGTTAATATGGGTTGTTTCATGCCTTATTTTTCTCAAATTTTGAAAGGTAAGTTCTCTATCTTTTGATCATGTCGAAACAAGAAATAGCCAGCAACAAAGAAAATATGCCTGGTTACATAACACACCTTCAATTCTGTTGAGGATTATACAGATTAGGACATTGAATATTATGTAACTTTGTATGATTCAGACCTAAGTTACTGGATTCCTTTGTTGAGGCCTGGATCCTGGTTCTTGTATGATCCGGAGCCTGGTTCCTCTCGGATTCCTCTTGGATTCCTCCAGGGTTCTGGAATGGAATCCAGGTTCCCTGTGGATTCCTCTCCAGGGTTCTGGAATGGAATCCGGGTTCCCTGTGGATTCCTCAGTGAGGAATCCACAGGGAACCTGGATTCCATTCCAGAACCCTGGAGGAATCCAAGAGGAATCCGGGAGGATCCACAGGAATCCGGAATGATCCGCCGGAATCCAAAATCTGGGCGTCCAAAAACAGGCCCACATTGGCTTTTATTTTTTATTTTTTTAATAAATAAAGTCAAACTAAACCTAATTTGACCCTTCTAAACCCTAATTCGACCCTTTTATGCTTGTGATTTAAATTTTCAGCATGTAATGACAATTTGAGACTTTTGCAAAGTATGAATATGATATCATCATATATTGACAATTATGGATTTATCATTTTATCATTATGTCATATGAGAATCACGCTTCTAACTTATTATTATCATTATATGTTTCAACTTTGAAGTTTTGAACTAATGATGAATGAGCATTGA
>MU223601.1:1237989-1249382 GCA_018584345.1 Thuja plicata | reverse complement strand
TGTCATATGAGAATCACGCTTCTAACTTATTATTATCATTATATGTTTCAACTTTGAAGTTTTGAACTAATGATGAATGAGCATTGACATGTTAAATGTATGGCATCTATGAATATACATACATATACAAATTTATAATATATATATATATTTTTCAAAAATGTCTATATATATATACCCGCGGAATCGAGACCCGGCCCAAAAATTTTTTTGCCAAATCCCCGAACCCGAATCTGAACCCGAGTACTTTTTTTGGTTTTTTCACGATATATACTGAAAGTAAATCATAGTAGGGTTGAGTAATCTATTCTAATCCTAGGAGCTTGAAAGATGAATACTACTATGATGAAATCTACCAAACTTTGCTTCGCCAAATTCAACAACTGCACAAAGCTAGTGCAATCTTCAAGGGTGTGCAATCAATTTTCATATCACAATGAACATCATAATGAACAAGGTGCATCAATGATAGAAGTAAAGCATCCACATAAGGGCTCAGAACCAACCTTACACCGCGCTTAGGGATCATTTAAGAACAAAAGGTACAAGTAAGACAATTCTACCATAACACTATTATCAATCGTATTTGTTTAAGTACTTGAAAACAAATCTTGTAAGTGAGGGAACAAAGAGAACATACAAGCACCAAAATACATCAAGAGATCACCAAACTTCAATGACAACTCTATTATCTTGGTAGCTCTTAAGCAACAATCTCAAAATTCTGTCCCTTACAAATGAGTAGTGAGCCCTTTATATAGGTCTTAGATTACAATGGGTGGCTAAGATTTAAACAAAATAAACGACCCCAATTTTGCCATCTCAGCCCTAATTAGGGTTAGGGAAAGGAACAAGAATCTTCAATTAATGAGAGGGTCCACATGGACCAATCAAAAGGAAACCACACACTTAGCGAGGAAGTGGTCAAAGATGACTCATTAATGAAGAAAGATTACCACTAAGTCATTAATGCCCTTTTGCCTAGAATAGCTTACACTCGAATATGTTCCTTAAATGCTTGGAATTTGGACAACACTATCTCCAATTCATCTACACTGGCAATTGGCGCCACTTCTTGTTTGAATTCCAAAATGGTTCTCTTTCACATCTGCTGAAACTATTCTCCCAATCTATCATCGAGTCTTGAGCGGCGTGGATGACATTTGAGAATATGGAAAAGTTCTCAAAGTCATCTTTTGAGAAGTTTGATTGAAAGAACTCCAGTTTTCCCCTCAGGCTATCTATAGTTATATCATCCTCAGTCATTATTTGTGTAAACAAAGCTACCACTGTGTTGAAGATTCCCTTTTGAATGTTTCCAATCACTTTCCTCAATCGAGCAAATTCCTCATTGGAGTTTTCAAACATCTCTTTCTCCATGACTACTGCATTGTACCAACGATTGAAATCATATGCCTCTCCTTCCCTTACCACTCCACCATTAGCCAACGTATGCCTGAGAGTCTCCATCAAGGCTTGTAGTTGTGAGATTATCTCATTTGGTAAAGATGCTCATCGTCCCACGACTCATTTATCCATTGCATCATGGAGAGGATAGCTAATGCCCTTTCATACATCTGCGCCAAGTCTTCAACAAATTTTTCTGCCTCTTGAATGCCTTCCACCCATATCTTTGCACCTGGGGTGACTCTTCTCATATCCTCAATGCCTTCTATTGACTCCGCTAGAAGAATTGTAGCAGGAACGAACACTTGATTCTCTCCCTTGACTGGATGGGATAAGCTCTGTAGATACTTGCACCAGCCCTGTTCTCATTTTTCTCTTTTTGATACTTTTCTTCCAACTCCCTCATCTATCCTTTCGTCGCTTGGCGAAATCATCAAACTCAATTACTTGCTCCCTACTGGCATGCCCCGGATTGAATGTTGTCACATTGTAGTCATTTGGAGTGATTTGGTCTTTGGCTTTATCAACTGTGGGTACTGCAATCTGTAGAGTCCAAGACCTAGATTCATTCTTGATGAACTTTGAAATCTTCTTTGCTTTGTCCTTTTCTTCCGGCCCATTGACTCAATTCAAGATCTCTTGTAATTCTAGTGCAGGGTCAATTTCCTTTTCACGACTCCTTTGCAACCTTTGCCTCAACCAATTTGGAGTAGTTATACGCTGATCGTAAACCAACAACTGTTCATGTCCTTGCACGATCTCTTCATTGATTTCTTCCTCCGTGATGGGACTTTTGCCTCTGTGATAGAAGCATCTATTTCTTTAGCAGGGACTTCTGCCTCTATAATAAGGACTTCAACCTCTACCATTACTTCATTTAATATGGTCTCAAGGCCTTCCTCAACGGTACTCCCTTGCTCTTGATTTTTCTATTGGGCGACTTCCTGACAAGCATTAATGCTTTCTCTATCTTGCGCTAGCCAAGTTATTTGATCTCCTTGCGACATTCTCCTCCCACTCGTTCCAACCTCTCCCCTTGTATAAGGATCAATTTCCTGCAAGCTCGGGGTCTTGCTGGGTGATGCTGGTGTTATCACTGGCCTTTGCCTCTTTTGTGGAGGTTCTTCATAATGCATGTCAGGCCTCTTCCTTAGTTGCATTTCTTGGACAATACTCTTTCGCCCTTCTCGCTCAACATTTTCTAATGAAATTTCTCTTTCTTCGATTCTGACTCTTGATGGTTGCCTAGATCTATCATCCCGGGACCCCTGATGTCCCATCAAGTTATAAGTCAGGCGATCTTTATTCACCCTCAGTCTACTGACTTGATGGTCAACCCATCATTTTGTAAATCTCAAGACTGGTCTTGATATTTAATTGAGATCTAATATTTCTCTCCTGAACCAATCATATGGTTGGATGACCTCTCTTTCTCATACCTGGACTGGATCACATTCATATCTTCTTCTTGGTCTGGCACCTGGTTGATTTTGCATGCCCTGATCAAGCTGAGTGGCAACCCGGAAAACATCCTCATTTTAATCTTGTATTCATCTTCGACATTTTTCCAAAAATCTTCAAGGTGCAACTTGTGTTGGTATTTCACACCAGCTACTATTCTGATAATGTTATAAGGATCATAATCCATTCTTGCTGGGTATAGTGCTAGATGATAAAAGTGTAATTTTTCTGTCGACTTTTCAATTACCCGTATACATGGACACATTTCATTTGACTCCCCTATGGTAATTGGGAATTCAAGTTCCAATTCTTCTTCCTTTTTTGAATCTTGTTGTATGCAATCAGCTGCTTGGTGACTTCCAACAACACCATCTTATCTGTCGGATACCTTGGAAGTCTGTATGGCTCGAAAGAAAACCCTTGTAGCTTGATGTAGGAGAAAGTTGGGAATTGGATGAACCACACGCCGTATTTCTCTACCAACTTCATTGCCTCAATTGATAGCCTTGTATGGAAGCCGCCTTGCAAAATTCAAAAATCCACACAGAAAAGGCATCGATGGCTCTCATGAAGTCATCCTTAGCATAGAGATGCAACTTGAGATAAGACTCGTGTACTATCAAATGACATAGACCACTTCCTATCAGCCCCTTGTACCTCAATCCTTCATACCTTTTTTTCCTGGCTAACATGTATATAAAATAAGAGCTCATGTAGAGTTTCTCCGACTGCTCCAATCCATAGCGTTGATTCCTTCCGTAACATGCTCAATGAAGTACCACATCCAGGACTCAAATATGTAGGACTGTGGAATTCCAAATATCTTGCTTAACATCATCACCAAGTCATTGTACTCTCATTGAAGGTCTAACCAAATCAGTTGTTTGGGTAGTTTAGAATGGCAAGCCTTGATCTTTCGTAGCCATTTTCGATTGTTTCATCATCACAATGGTCAATCCTGCAAGTGTTGACCTTGAGTGCCTGGTCTTTTGTCTTCCACACCATTGATTTGTATGTTGGAATTACAAAAGCCTCTGAAGTCGCCAGCGGAGAGAGATTTGCTAATACCATGCTATTTGGGTCTCTAATTGTTCTATCTTTCGAATTATATTGCCTTGGACATTCCACTATCAGTTCAGAATGCTGGATGGCCGGAAGAAAGCCAACAACTGCTACAATCCCATTTTTGACTATCTGGCTGAGTTAGTATGTGGGAGCATGATCCTTGTAGCCGAATATTCTTCTATTAAACTCATTCATGTCGAGGCCACCCAAATTCGTGTCACCAACATCTTTCCACTTTGACACGATCTTGGACTTTGGATAAAACCCTCTGTTCATTCTTGATCAATGTTGGTCTGGACAAACTCGATCCTCTGGGCTCTGCCATACCTCCTCTTGCAAAACAAAATAAATGACATAGGAGAGGAATAAAAAGCAGATTAAATTTCTTCATTCATGGAACAAATTCCGACTTTGGAGAAGAAAATTTTGAAAATTTACCATAGAACTCTCTCTAGAAATTTATGCCTCTTCTCTAATTTGTCCAACTTACTACATGATCACTTCTTTTCAAATTTCACAACTTCTTTCGTTGATTCATCAAACGCACTGCAAATTCACCTCTCTAGAAATAAATTCTCTCTCCAAAAATTCTCCCCCTCTTTGAAATTTGCATGATTCCTCTTAAAAACTCAAACTTCTCGAATTCTTCAAAATCTTCACCCTGGGCTCTCGATTTTTCCAAATCTTCAATGTGAGAATGAAATGAGAGTTCATCTCTTATATAGGATTGTGGCCCTCAACCTGCTAAATTGGTAATGAACTAAATTTAGGCAGTTGCATTCAATATTCTTCCAAGTTGTCGTTTTGGGAGAGATTCTCTTACAAAAATTGCCACGTGTCTTCGAGTTTCCATTATTCCTCAAAGATTCCATTTTGAGCATTTAACTTCATTAACAGGCTTCGAACCTGGGTTCACACTTGAAGAGGTTTAAGTACATAGGCAATTAAATCATTTCGAATGTTCTATTAAAAATATTGGATGTTGAGAAAATTTTAATATTGAATAAAACTCCAAATATTTTCAATGTTTTCCAATATCCATTTAGATCTCGGCTTAGATTTTTCTTCAACGAATTTTAAATCACTTCCATTCCATGGGGGTTATTGGATAGCATTGGATTTTAAAATCTACGCAAAATTTTTAATGTATCTTGCCATATTTAAATTATTTCGAGTTTCCTCACTTAAAAGTTTAAATCCATTCCGTGGTCGCGAATAATTCTCCACCTTGGGATAATCTTCAATATTCCAATGTTTGCGTGATGTTCTATACTTACTAGATTTCAAATCATTTTCACGTTTTATTAAATCCCAACTTGAGTGCATATTGGATATGTGCAATATTTCCATCGTTTCTAAATGGGCATATATTAAACTTTATCATTTCTCCCCTTTGTGGTTTTGGGCGCAAATGTATCATGGTCAAGGATTGTAATCTTTCAAACGAACTTCCTTACCCATGTATGATCTGCACTCACAAGAGCGTTTGTAGCTTAGTCGAGGATTTTAACATTTCCAACATATTTCATGCCCGTGTAACATTTGCGTTGATGAGCGTATATTAGGTGTTGTGGTGGAATTTTTGTTTTTAATATTTCCAACACCGTAAAGCATAACTGCTATAGAGCGCATATGGGCTATGGGCTGGGATTTTAGATTTTGGAAGAAATTCCTTGATACTTGCAGATTTGTGTTCTGAGCGCATTTGAATGAATTAATGAATGAATGATTTTAATGACGTCCACGAGGCCCAGCAACCTAAGGGACCAAATGAACTCACAACCTTAAACAATTTCCATAATCCTTTCCAACTCCGATCTTCTTTTATGAATCTTGACCAGCAAACCCGCAGTTTGGTTGACCTTATCCTCTTCAAATAGATTGTTCATGTTGTCCACTTTCAAGATGGTTTCATATTTAGCCCGAATATCTTTATATGCTGCGCACTCCATGAGAAAGTGCCATTCGGTTTCAATTGCGCCTGTCCTACAAAACATGCAAGTTCTTTCCTCCCAAGCCTCTTTGGGCCTCTTCCATCTGCCTGTCTCGCACCTGAGATGATGTGATCCCATCCTCAAATGTGCCATTAACAGCCTTGCTTTCCCTTTAATAGCAGTCCCTATGTATGTTTTCTCTCCACGTTCCCCGATTGGGTTGAACACTTGCATATAGTAAGCCTTTTTTCGACCGATGTTATTAGACCACATGACACTCTGAAACTTCTCTATGACAAACATTTTTATGTCCACATTTGTATTAGGACACTCATGTAGCTTAATATTCCATTTATCCAACCACTTATTCTTTTGCTTCATCCATGTTTTCTTTCTACGAATAAGATCCTCATCCTTCACAATTTTGGCCATCGCTGGTCTTGCATGTTTTCAACCTTCTTTAAGCAGCTAAGTAACCGAGTTATCACTGAAGCTTCCAACGGAAAAATCCCAGCTTCTGCTAAAAGGATATCATAAGGTACAAAGGTCTTAGCTTTGAGATTGCTTGTAATTAGGTGCTTTTGAATTCTCTCTAGCTGCCTCCAACCGTGGTTTGACAGGCTACCACCCCAAACCTCGTAGCCATAAAGGACCACCGGCGTGACCAGCAAACACAATTCACAGATTTTCACTTCTTAACGCAATTCCTCGTGTGTGGAGAATTTGTACCCAACAACACATATCAAGCACTGTGAGGGATTTTTGAATTGAGCACACATTCCTTGTCTTGTTGAAACCCGCGCTTGAGCGCAAATGAGGGCACACAATGGATTTTGTTCTTGAGCACATGGAATCTACACCTGAGAATGCAAACCAAGTCTCGCGGTTGATTTTCCACCTTGAATCAGTTTCTTTGGGCCTGTGAAAATTGTGCCCTGAGCGCAATGTGTTGTGTGCCTGCACTTTATCTCAGGCGTGCTTTTTGGCCCATGAAATTTTCCATATTTTGGCAAATTATTGTTCATTCCTTGGCCAAGCGTTGCTAGTTGCCTTTGACAGAGGGTGCCTTTGACAGAGGGCTTGGGCACAACTCAGTGTCTGCAGATATTACACTCGATGAAGGATTTTTTTGGCAACTTTGAACATTTCCATGGATACCATGAAACAATACGTTAACGGGATTCACTATCAGGCATGATGTTGATTTTGATCATTTGCAATATTTCTCAAACTTTGAGTTCTCAGACCTTTTTCCCTGTACTTGTTGAGTTGCACTCATGGGCGCATATGAGGGTGTGAGAGATTTTGATGCCTATTCACTTAATCCTTTGTGTTGAGTGCCACTGGGTGTGTATATAGCATGGAGGAGGACTTTGACATTTTTTAAGGAACAACGTTCAAGGGCATACATGGGGTTGTCAAGGATTTTTGAAACTTTACAAGCATTCGTTAGTGCGGGCAAGTTTACTCTCATGGGCGCAAAGAAAAATATGCAGCATACTTGAATATTTAGAATAAATTCTTGACCTGTAGTGGCAAAATTCCTCAAGCAAAAGGAAGTGGTGTCTATGGGTGCACCTAACACATGATGTAGGATTTCAACATTTTGCAACTTATTCCATGACTTGGTGAATTCGGTGCTCAAGAGCGCACTTGGTCCATGTAAGCAGATTTTTCATTACTTAGTCTTTTTTTTGCACCTTTTCACGTTCCTTGGATTCAAACTTAGCCAACACTTAGCCATTTTCTTCAACCTTTCATTTTGAGCACAAGGAACTTCAGGGTATTGACACCAGAACTACTTCTCACTTTGAACACAAGGAACTTCAGGGGACTGACACCAGAACTACCAAGAACCAAAGCCGAAAAAGGGGGAAGTGGACCAAAAAAGTAGGGGGTCCCCATTTGCAATGGGGTGATGTTTGAAGAGGTCACAACACTACCCAAGCACTAGGTAATGAAAAATCTCAATCTTCACTATGCTTCATTTCTTTTGTGTGCAATTATTAATTACACACAAATTTGTGAATATATTCTTTGTAATTGATTGGTGGGAAGATTGGGTGGCGAAAACCACAGAGAACTCATTTGATAGTCATGAGGTGATTGACTTTAATGACATCAATCCATATAGTGATTGGATTGTCTAGGTTGAGGAAAACTTGTTTATAAAATATGAAATTGCTGATTTTGAAATGCAAGAAGAGGAAGGCACAGAAAAAGTAGAAGGTGTTGGATTGAATGACAACATGGTTGAGGGTGATGGTGATCTTGGTGAGTCATCATCCTCAAGATCAAGGAGTAGGACCCCATCATAGGCAGAGAAAATTATAAATTATTTTAAGTTGCATTGATTTGTAATTCTTGATGACCTTTTTCAGTCATCATAATATTTGTATCACATTATTGGCTATTGTATTCCCATGTTGATGCAATATTGTATCTTTTCAATTCAAACCTAATAAAAAGGACTTTCTCAACGTTTTGCAGACTCGTTTCATATATTTTGTAAATATTTTTTGCATGAAATTTATGTTATTTAATGAATTTAAGTATTTTATTGATTTGCTGAGATTTTGTGGAGTGACCAAATTCTAGCCAAAATTGGGCATGTTTTCTTGTGTCAAAAGGTTTCAAACTTTGGTTTTGTCTACTTATTCTACAGATTATTTTTTATTATGCCTGGTTAGCTAAAGTTTCTACTTGACAATTAAAATAAAGTCTTTCTCTTGGAAAATATATGATGCTATGTTTTTTTTTAAAATTTTCCCAATTTAATATGTACCTCGTGGTAATACCAAACTGATCTTAGCAGACCTGTACAGGGTTTGATTCCTGTCTCATAGACTGCCCGTGTTCTATGCATCATACTCGACAAATTTGAACTAATAAAGTATCTAGCATAGAATCCATTTAGTATCAATGAAGGGCAGAGATCTGTAGGCAGGCTGGAAGATCTGATGATGCCATTTTCTCTCTGGCCTGAGCTTCATTATTCTGCTGTATAGAAATTTTAGTTTAGCACTCCAGAAACAGTTTGAACCTCAAGCCTTATACTGCTTCCAATACTTTCCTATCTGCTTTCACACAGGAAAAGATGCACATGCAATATGCATTCATAAATATTTGCACAAATAGGTGAATAGAAGTATTCAGGTTTGATATTTTTCAAGTTTTCTTATCATTACAGATAACCTTGGGAAATAAGTAATCCTGCCCAAGTATTGTATATTCAGCAAAGATAAATTTTAAATATAATACCCTAATTCAGAAAGAAACTATAGATTATCAATAAAACTCATAAGCTATGGTAAAGTTGATCAATAAAGGGTCTGGGTACAGAAAAATGGTCAATGTTCTAGAGAATTTTACCTGTTGTAAATAATAAGAAATTATTTCCAAAGTTTGCAGTTTACACCAAAAGATTATCCATTCGTTGTCATGGACTGTGAAAACCTACTACTTCTAATCAACACCCTTTGTGGAAGGGAATTATGTCGTAAGGCACAGCTTCTTAAGAAGCTGAGAATTACAATTGCTAAGAAGATTGTAGAAGTAAAAATTTGCTACACAATTTACACCAAAAGTTTTCATTATTATGGACTGTGGAAACTTATTGCTTCTGATTAGCTAATTGGCAAAATTTTACTCTCATGTTGTCGGTGCTAAAGCTGACACGGTCCAGACTAAACTATATGTTGACATTATTTAGTTTTGTTCTGTATTGTGTTAATAAATGAGTGTTTTCAAAGAAAAAGAAAAAAGGCTGAAGCTTTTCTCTGATAATTATGACTCAGTAAACTCAGTTTGTTCATATACATCATAACATTCAAATTGTGAACAGATGCTTCATGTTGTGAATCTTGGAGACTCTGGATTTCTTGTAATCCGAGAAGGTTCTGTTGTTGCTAAGTCATCTCCAATGACACATGGATTTAATTTTCCTTATCAAATTGAGAGAGGAGATGATCCATCATCAGTTTTGGAGGTATACCTGAAGGTGTTGATATTACTTATTTTTATATTCAAAGTTGGATAAAAGCTCTCCCTTCCAATAGTTTCTATTTACTTTTTTCAGCGTTCAATAATTGAGACTTATAAGTTTTCTCATTTGATTTTGTTGCTTTGCCTATAAGAAAGATCGGTGTTATTGAGATCATAACCAAAAGCATCTTTTAAACTTATGTTGGTTGCAGAGTTATGAAATTCAACTGAATGAAGGAGATGTGATTGTTACTGCTACAGATGGCCTTTTTGATAATGTATATGATCATGAGATAGCATCAATTGTCCAAACCTCATTGCAATCAGGTTTAAGTGCAAAGGTATGATTTATTTGTGATTGTGGAAGTCTACAAAGAACATTTCTTACCAACTAATATGTAGGATGACTCAAAGGAAATTTGTACCAATATGTTGTTCCAGTAATTGCCCAACATAAAATTTAGGGCTACATGTAAATTTTTGTCCTGATATTGTCTTGCATGTTTTCAGTTTTAGGTTCAAAGGATAGTCTCACTTTTCATCAGAAATTTTGACCTTTTTTTTGGAACAAGTGATGAACACTCTTTTTATGAGACCATTAGAAGTACAATCTTGTTTGGAAGTCATTGACTCTTCAATGCAAGCGAAATAAGGTTTTGTGGAGTTTGTATGTTGAATGATAACCCCTTGCACAAGCTCAACCATTGAAGTCCATTTTGAATACAAAACACTATTGTAGGGAAGGGTATTTATTTATTAAAAAGGATCAATTTTTTCTGTTTTAGGCTTTAGCAATAACTCTTGTTCCGGGTGTGCTCGTTTAACCATAGGCAATAACTTCATTATTGCCCTCCTGACCATAGATGATACGTCATCTCCTTCGAGTACTTAGATATGCTAATCTGCCATTATATATTATATATTGTATATTTCTTTGGAATGAGATCACACATCTCATTATATGTATGCAAGAGGCGCCCTTTCACCGAGGGACACCACTCTTATTTATGAATATAATTATATATTAAATAATTATATTAGTATAATATAATAGTTATTATATTATCATATAATATAATAATTGTACAATATAATAATATAATTATATTATCACATAATAATATGATTATATTATCTCAAAATAATAATATAATAACTATATGATATAATTATAATATATTTATATTATCTCATAATAATAATTATTATATTATCAATCAATGATATTATTAATATGATTATTATGTCATAATTATATTATCACGATCTTTTAGGTTATCTATGTCGGCCTGAAGGAATCCGACCATAGCTACAATAACATTAACACTCCCTCTTAGCTAGGTAGGAATCCTTCTCGATAGCTAATGGTTCGTCCTCTTGGCGCTATCTTCAACACTCCCTCTCAGCTAGGGAGGATCTGTGATATTGCTATCAGGATTCAACTGTGTAGTTTTTGAGTCAAACTCATTGACCCATAATTCATGAGTAGTGGTTCACATGAACCCATCTCTCATGAGAATGAATGGAACACTTAGCACTCAT
>MU223601.1:1223003-1235589 GCA_018584345.1 Thuja plicata | reverse complement strand
CTCCATAAACGTACTATACGAGTGCTTTTTTTAATTTTTAATTTTTATAATCTGCCCAAGAATTTAGATCCGAGAGATTCCTCACAAAAATAAATTGATCCTTCAATCTTCTACTTACGTCGCCAACGCCCCTGGTGGATTTAACATGGGCTGGAGGGACTGGCTTGCTATGGTGCATAGAAGCAGCGCATTCCTCCATTTATGCGAGTGAATCTGAGCTCTTTTCATCAGTTTCTCGAACTGTTTGATTTCCATTGGTGATAAATGATCAGAGGAATGCACCATTGACAAATATGAAAATTAATTCTATGCACAACCTTCAACACATTGTCAATAGTAATTCTCTGCTCAGCCCAGCCCAGCCCAGCCCAGCCCAACCCAGCCGATCAATTTATTTGGCTATGAATATCTAATTATAGTAGTTGTATATACTCATATCTGTGGTTGTGTTGAAAGAGTATTACAGATGCGGGTACTTTGGTTAAACGTGCAGCTTCTCTGAGATATAAGCCAAGACCTCCAGACTAGAAGTGCTCATACATATGCAAAGGTGTGATAGGCTCAACATACAGTTGATGCAATCTCAACGACCTGGAAGATATACTACTCTTCTTACAGGTATATGTCCCAACAAGAACCGGCACCAAGGGAATGATCTGGTGCTCCCACAGATTAGCACCAGTGATACTACTTGGTTCTCACACCAAGAAATATTAGCCATATGACATTTTGTCTAGCGCAGGTGATTGAGGAATCACAACCCATCTGTAATTCAAAAATTGTGTTCATCTCTCAAATCTGGAAGCCGCACTAGTGCTCCAAGGCTTAGACCTTAGAATAATCAGTAGATTAGGTTCGGGCCCCAAAATTAATGCTTATGGCAAGGTACTCGATATAGTGTGGGAATGATTAATATATACATAATCTCCAACTAAATATTTATTAAATGCCTTATGCCAATCTTCACTCACCAGCCAATAACCTTAATAATAATTGGCGTAGAGGCCGTTTCGAGGTGTTGCGTGGATAGTCTTCCACCGCAGTTGAGGGCAGAGTAGTGAGCAAGGGGACTGCATGGGCTATGCTTCAAGTGTGGTCGCAGTCAATGCGGGAGATCTGTGTTCCTAGTGTGGTGAAAGCCATGTTCTCAATGGTGTCTTCGGTAAAAACAAAGCGTGGAGAAATCTCTGTGACAGAATGAACTGTGTCTCCTTGCTAGTAATTAGAGGCTTTATTTCTATTCCACTGTGTCCCATTGTAACTGGATCTAAGTCGCGGGCTTTAATACGGGGGGTTATTGTCTGTCGTGTGGGCTCTGAAGACAAAGAAAATGCCTGCACATTATTTCTCCTCAATAAGCTAAAGCGCCCAATTTGAATACGAATTGTATATGTGCTGACAGTGATTGCAGTTTCTTCCACCAACAATGTGATCAATCTGATTGCTATATGTATTCATTATGAATTGTGTTTAGTATTGGTCTGACGTATTGAGCCTCCATGTGCAATCGCTGTGTATATGTGCTTCCATACCACAGTCATTTACAAGAGACTTATGCACAACACTAACTTCTCAATATAATTAAATCACAAATAGTCCAGAATCTCTTTCCACCAATATGTCCACCAATGGAGATTTCCCGAAATAACAGAAATAAAAAGTATTTTATATGCCAACCATATGAAGCAGAACCCACTGAGCAAGATGCTGAATTGCACAGGCTGCAGGATCAGAGGAGCCACTAAATAACTTTTCAAACTCTGTAGTTTCCTTCATTATTGAAACCTCACAGGCTGGTAGGGAACTTGCTCTGATACCATGTTGTTCCGTGTGTGCTCGTTTAACCACGGGCAATAACTTAGATGATACGTCATCTCCTCCAAGTACTCAGATATGTTAATCTGCCATTACATATTATATATTGTATATTTCTTTGGAATGAGATCACACATCTCATTATATGTATGCAAGAGGTACCCTTTCACCAAGGGACACCACTCTTATTTATGAATATAATTATATATGAAATAATCATATAAATGTAATAAAATACTTATTATATTATCATATAATATAATAATTGTACAATATAATAATATTATCACTATAATATAATTATATTATCTCAAAATAATAATATAATAACAATATAATTATAATAGAATTATATTATCTCATAATAATAATTATAATATTATCAATCAATGATATTATTAATATAATTATTATATCATAATTATATTATCACGACCTTTTAGGTTATCTATGACGGCCTGAAGGAATCCGACCATAGCTACAATAACATTAACAATAACAAGGACCGGATTTTCAGAACACACATCATTGGTTTATACTGCAACCTTTTGGTGTAATAATGCATTTATTGCACATGATTATGCATATATTACACCTTAGGTAATTTATTTTCTTAGGTTCTTAGTTGCACGGTACGCACCTGCAGCTCTACGCACTTGGATCGGGTTCACCCGGATGCGTCCCAGGTGCACTGGGTGTGCTGTGAGTATGCGCCCGCAGACCCACAGCGCACCCGGGCTGCCTGGGGCACATCCTGTGTGCACCTGGGGCGTACCCACAGGGTACCTGCGGGGCAGATCATAGAAAATAGCTAATCTGTTCAACAATGAGCATGCACTTTGTGGTGATGTTCTATGTTTATATAAGAATAGTCATGAACAGGGACACAAGATGGTTTCTGAACATATTATTTATGATTGTCAGAACAGAGGCAATGACTAGATATATAGGATGCAATTCAAGAGAGATTGAAAAACTTGACATTTGATGAGGATCAGGTTTACACTAAACAGTTACACAACTGGAAAGAAATGACACCTCTTGAAAGAAAAGATGACTTGATTCCTAGCACAGAATGCTTGGCTTTAAAGTTTAATCCCATATGAGGACAAGTATGCACAAGTATTGATAGAATTTACAAGTATGCACACCATGCAAGATTTCATAGGGGTTTACATTAAATGTAAATTGCTAACTAACTAGTTTTTTGCCCCAAATGTATGCATTGTGATCGGACTAATAATAGCAAAGCCCTATAGTGAGATTTTCAAATTTAGAGGGTAAAATCATGAACGATAAATGCAAGTTTTACAATTCTGTATATTCTTTAAATTTTTTGTACACACACACACACACTAAACAGTTACACAACAGGAAAGAAATGATACCTCTTGAAAGAAAAGATGATTAGATTCCTAGTGCAGAATGCTTGGCTTTAATCCCATATGACGACAAGTATGCACAAGTATTGAGAGAATTTACAAGTATGCACACTATGCAAGATATCATAGGGTTTTACATTAAATGTAAGTTGCTAACTATTTGTTTGCCCCAAATGTATGTATTGGACTACTAATAGCGAAGCCCTATAGTGAGTCAAATTTAGAGGGTATATCATGAACGATAAATGTCAGTTTTACAATTCTCTATATTTCTTTAAATTATATATATATATATATATATATATATATATATATATATATATATATACNTATATTATATATATATATATATATATATATATATATATATATATATATATATACCCAAACCCACATACCTGTTACCCTAGGGCAAAATATTTTTTGCCCATACCCACGTGCCGGGTTCTCGTGCCCATACCTGTACCTGTACCTGTACCAGAAACTTAGCTTAGGTTTAATTATGCTTCTTTCTTTGGAGGAGTATGTGTCAATTTATTAACCCTTGCACAAGTTGAAGTTCATCCATTGAATTCCATTTTGAATACAAAACACTATTGTAGCGCAGAATGTTGTCTTAGTTAAAAAGGATCAAGTCCTAGCAATAATGGGGAGTGAATTTTCAAAACACCCAACATTGGTTTATACAGCAAGCTGTTGGTGTAATAATGCTTTTATTGCATAAACTTTTATAAATGGAGCAATTGAGTTTTGTTCGTTGCATATTGAGTCTATGTTAATTCTTTCAGCAACTAGGTTATTTTTGAATAGCTTTAAATTATTTATTTATGGGCAGAGATTTCGTGCAATTAATTCAAACCTTAAGTGGTATTAGAGCAGGTTTGCACTTCGGATAGTTTCCTTTTCATTAAGTCAAAGTCTTTTTTTCCTGGATGTTTTAAGTGACCTTTAGCAAACACTTTTTCCAGAAGAATGCAGGAGCAAATCTAAGCTCTTTTTCGTGCCTCGAGTATCTGAGAAAGTTGATTTAGCTTTTTGTTTGATCCAAATCAGACACACATAGGCCAAGCTAACAGTACATACTTATAGGTTGTTGGTTATTTTATTTTGCAGAGGGAAGAAAACCCTTACGCAGCCCCAAATTGAGACCGCAACTCTAAGCTTCACTGAGATCCGCCACAGAGACATTCTTGATGGCCATTGGGGAGTCTGGCCGCTAATCCTTTAGCCTTAAGTAGCAAATCTAGTAGCAACTCCTCGTCCCAGTTGTCAGCCCAACTGTCCTCATCTTAGTTGTTTGGTTCATCCTCAGCCTTGCCTTCGTCGAAGGCCTTCCTGCCCATGGAAGATTTGAGACTCCTGCTCTTGCTCCTGCATTCCATTTTTATTGAAACTTAACTGTTACCTCTTAAATGTCATGGTGCATAGAGATAAAATTGAACATTCAAATAATACCTCAAAAAAATGCTAATCATCAAAAAATTTAGCAGGATTATATAAACCATTTTATTCACCTAGAGTTACGTAAAAATAAACAGTTGGCCCTAAAACATTAAGTCTTCGCGTCTTGTCATATAGCTTACCATTTTAGTGGGCACTCCCTACCATTTTAAAGTAAATCCTTGTTAGGGTATAATTTCTCTCTTGCTAAGAGGGAGTGTTAATGATTTCAGTAGCTGCGAGAGAAATCATTCTTACTTGTTACCATTTTTCTTCCTATTCATTATTACTGCTGAATCATCAGTGTGACTTGGCACCGTCTCCATATGATCTGGCATTGTCATGAGGTGGTCTCCGCTCATGACTTAATGACTACCGTTTAAGTTTGGGAGCTGTCGACATGTTTGGCCAAGTTCGTATCTGCCGACTCTTGCTATTCGCGGGAGTTAATGTTAATAGTTGGCATCGTATACAAGCGCCCTTTTTCTTGGCACCATGCATTTACATTCTCCTCGCTGGCTTGGCATCGTGAGTGTGTCTATACACATGCCGGCAGTTTTCTTCTTGTTTTGGCCCGTGTCATTTATGTTGCCGATTCTCATTATGGACGATGGTGATAGTAATTGTGTGTAATGGCTCATATTTTATTCTTGCCGTGTTTGTTCATATCAGGTGGACTGTTCACATTCAGCTTTTGGGAAAGTGGAGTATCGTCTTCTTCTTTCCTATGTTTGGTGATCGCTGCATCATGGATGGTCGAACTTCTTAAGAGACTTAAGTGTTAGCGTTCTTTCTGAGATTGTTTATTTTGCAGTTTCTACTGTTATTTCAGAACTTCAATGCTCTTGTTTTCTGAGTATATAAGTGCAGAGGAAAACATATTTATATTATCTTGTTACTTTTGATCTGTGTGATCATTAAGCATTTTAGTGATTCTTTTTGTTTGTAATCAGTTGTCTGTGAGATTGTGAGACACTTTTGATAAGAGAAAAGTCAGGCTTATTCATTGACTGGTTGAAGACATCAATCATAAGCTAGAATACTTGTATTTGTTTTGAGATCTAAATAAAGGGTCTATCTTTTGGGTGTGGCTGGGTTTTTCCCTTGAGTAGGAGGGTTTTCCCAGGGTAAATCTCTGTGTCTTTTGTTCTTGTGTTATGATTATGTTATCTGCTCTCTGGTTTTATCTATTCTGGTTTGAAACGTATCAAAGCGGGTTTAAGAAAACGATTCGAATAAGAATGGGACATTTGGATTCTAGAAGGATCATGATTTCTAATGGATATGCTGTTCGATGACTCGCTGTGGGTGTTTCAATCTCAGCTATTGAGGCTTCTCATGCAATCTTCTATGCTGGGGTTCGAATTTGCATTCTTTGCTTGCACTATTAATGTGTGATGGTGAAAGATCTATAGGTGTATTGTGAAGAAGATTAAATTATGAAGAGATAAGTATTTTATGATTGTATCTTTGATAATGAGTTCATGAATTATGTATATTTAATTCATGCAATAACATTGAGAGTAGTGAGTCATATATGCTTCTACCATTAGTCTGTTTGATTCTATTACTAATCTCTCTAAAATGCTTCTAGAATGGATTGAGGAGCACAAGGATGATGAGAGATTGTAGCCTGAGCTGAGTTGGTGGCTTTTGAAGAAGATGTACCTATTCAGATTATATTGTGATCAATTTATTCTAAGAGGAGGAATTAAGATTCAAATGGAGCTTGAGTGACAAATGGAAAGTGCCAAATCCTTTGCAGAGGATCAGCAAGCTCATGTAGCAGTGTGACTGCTAAAGCTCCTTGTTTGGTCAACATTGGAATCAACTCTATTTTGTTGTGATAATCAAAGCTATGAGAATGCTGCCCTGATTGAGAGGGAGTCTCGGCTTTTAGATGATCTTTTATGTGCTGAAATGAGTTCTTCTTTGCGAGAGAAGTTTGAGGTGCAATCCCTTGTTAATGAGTTCATCTTTGCGATAGAAGTTCGAGGTGAAACCCCTTGTTAATGAGTTCTTCTCTGCGAGAGAAGTTCGAAGTGAAATCCCTTGTTAATGAGTTCCTCTCTGTGAGAGAAGTTTGAGGTGCAATCCCTTGTTAATGAGTTCTTCTTTGCGAGATAAGTTCGAGGTGAAATCCCTTGTTCCACCCTCTACGAGTAGGCATCGTGGATCCACCCTCTGCGAGTAGGCATGATGGAAGTCATGTGTATAACTCCATGACTTTATTCTCTGTTTTTCTGATTCACCCTCTAGGAGTAGCTATGATGAATATTGTTATGATGCAATGACAATATTATGTTGAGAAAATCTGTGATGAGATTTTGTTATTGACACTTTTTGGTTGCAGCTTCATTGTGCTTGTCAGGTTGAGACACACTATGACATATGAATGATCTCTCTCTTGCTAAGAGGGAGTGTTAATGATTTCAATAGCTGCGAGAGAAATCATTCTTACTTGTTACTGTTTTTCTTCTATTTTTTATTGCTGCTGAATCATCATTGTGACTTGGCACCGTCTCCATATGATCTGGCATTGTCGTGAGGTGGTCTCTGTTCATGAATTAATGACTACAGTTTAAGTTTGGGAGCCGTCGATGTGTTTGGCCATGTTCGTATCTGCCAACTCTTGCTATTCGCGGGAGTTAATGTTAATAGTTGGCATCATATACAAGCGCCGTTTTTCTTGGCACCATGAATTTACATTCTCCTCGCTAGCTTGGCATCGTGAGTGTCTATACACATGTGGCAGTTTTCTTCTTGTTTTGGCTCGTGTCAGATATGTCGCCGATTCTCATTATGGACGATGGTGATAGTAATTGTGTGTAATGGCTCATATTTTATTCTTGCCGTGTTTGTTCATATCGGGTGGACTGTTCACATTCAGCTTTTGGGAAAGTGGAGTACCGTCTTCTTTCCTATGGTTGGTGACCGCTGCATCATGGATGGTCGAACTTCTTAAGAGACATAAGTGTTAGCGTGCCTTTCTGAGATTGTTTATTTTGCAGTTTCTACTGTTATTTCAGAACTTCAATGCTCTTGTTTTCTGAGTATACGAGTGCAGAGGAAAAAATATTTATATTATCTTGTTACTTTCGGTCTGTGTGTGATCGTTAAGCATTTCAGTGATTCTTTATGTTTGTAATCAGTTGTCTGTGAGACTGTAAGACACTTTTGATAAGAAAAAAGTCAGGCTTATTGATTGACTGGTTGAAGACATCAATCATAAGCGAGAATACTTGTATTTGTTGTGAGATCTAAATAAAGGATCTATCTTTCGGGTGTGGCTGGGTTTTTCCCTCGAGTAGGAGGGTTTTCCCAGGGTAAATCTCCATGTCTTTTGTTCTTGTGTTCTGGTTATGTTATCTGCTCTCTGGTTTTATCTATTCTGGTTCGAAAACTCAACACATACGACTATCTGGGAGATTTTTTATTGTTATCCAGTAATAGGGTTAACTAAAAGAGGATATTTGAATACACAAATATTTTCATGGTGGGAGCTCATTTGACAAATCGACAAATACGGTTTTGATTTTTCGCTAAAAACAAATGGATATAGAAAGAGATTTGTAATGATTTGGAGATACAGAATTCAGCTGCATTTTATTCTCATTCTCTCACAAGCTCAAAAGCTTCTCTATTATTGTTTTTCTACTGTGCTGCTCAATTAGAAAGAGGAATATTATCTGTAACAATTGTGTTTTCAAATTCTCATTTGACAGGATGGTTTTTCTTTCTTAAACCAGTTAAATCAGGCCTACCTCCATAATTGGATAATTAAAGTGTCTGTGTGTGTAGACATAGATGTCATCTTGTCGAGGATCTCAGTTCAAAAGTTATCTATTATAATTCCTGTGAGTATTATTTTTAATTACAAGCTTCCCATTTCAGGAAATTGCAAATTTGCTGGCAAAAGAAGCACAGGAGAGAGGCAAATCAACATCAGGGAACAGTCCATTTTCAGAAGCAGCTCAAGCTGCTGGTTATTATACTTACATTGGTGGGAAATTGGACGATGTCACAGTCATTGTATCAATAGTGCAAGCCAATGCCAACGAGTAAAAAGGACTATGTATCTTGCTGGTTTGAGTGTCTGCGCCAAGAGAGAAGTTTGCCACAAAACTTTGGCATTTGGCTAGCTATTTAATATTGTTTTGGACAGATATTTGTATCTTACATTTTTTTTTGGAAAATAAGTATATAAAAATGGCAATCAAGTTATTGATTAGATTAGAAATGCTTCAGGTAATAACTTTGTAGATATTTTTTATATTGATGTTATGATCAAATTCCATTATCTATCATCAGAAAGAAGAAAAGTATCAAGTAATTTCCTGATTAAATCTGAAGCGCTAGTTGTCTAAGGAAATTTAATTTCGTATATGTATCAGTTAAAGACACTCTTCAACAAAAATGAAATGCTTTTCAAAGCAGAAATTTTCTCTGGCGAAGGTAGTTGTCTCTTGATGAGACATATGTAGGAAGCAAGAAATGCACTATAATATCAAATACTAAAGAATTACAATTAATTTTAGATATGCTTAAGCATTCTAAACTTGACAGCCATATACACATTTTTTGTCTTCTTATCAGTAAAATACCTAGCAAATTATTTAATGCCATTCTCCTTTAACCTACGATTCTAGTTAACCATATAGGTCTCTATATAAATATAATTTATTCGTAAGACAAGGAAAAACATATTCAAAACTGTAAAAATAAGTAGTAGCGGCCTCTGTCGATATAAAAGCGTATTGCAGGGTTACCTGTGTGTACACTACCAAGTGCATTGTCAAAGAAAACTACTTGATGACCAATGGTGTGTCCACACACAATGCACTATCTTCTATAATTAAGGCACGTGATATGACAATGAATGTTTAATAAACACGCCTTCTTTCATATAAAAAAAAAGTAATTTCTTTATCTATAGTTGGGAGAATAATATTTTATCCAAGAGGTTTATTTCTCCCAATCTAGAGTAATCCCTACTATTTGAAGGGGCGGGTGGGAGGAGATAGAAGATCGAATCGATCTCTAGTCTTGGAGCTGGGGCGGCGGATAAAAGAGAATGTAGAATATTCTTGTCAGTGTCAGAGTAGTGGTCCCTTCGGCTTAAGTGTACGAGTAGGGGTCCCTCCTTGGACTTCCATCAGTGTTCTGAGCCCGTCTGTGCTTGCTTTGGTGCTTAATCAACTGGTAAATAAACGGGGTCAAAAGCTAAAACGCCTGCTGCTATTGGTTCTGTGCTACGGTAAGCTATGACCTATGATTCAACCTGGGCTACTACAAGCTGTTGAGCTGGAAGGTATGCTAGGCGAAGTGCTTCTTTCACTCGGTCAACTCAAACTTGAACTGTCTCTATAAAAGACAAAAAGTAAACTACTGAGAGCGGAGCAAACGGCCCACACTTGAGAGGATGGATACAGGGAGGAGTTTTATTCGATAGAAAGTAAGTACCGTATCAGTTACCACCCAACCCGGTCAGAATGTTCGGGATCAATCAACAATCTATCTACTCCTAAGTTCCCACCCCTGGCATGATGGATGGACCACTACCAGGCTGTAGCATAATGGATCATTACTTGTTGGGATGGGTCAGACTCTCGATCATGAAGGATGGATCTGGCCGAAGGCATGTGTTTGGAATTGCTACGGGGTATGTTACTAGATAAACTACTGGTGGTGCTTAAACTGATAGATCGACTTATGCTATTGGATATGCTTCAACCGAGGAACCGAATGAAGTGAAGAAGATTGGGTCAGAATAAGACGCCCACTGACAAGAGGAAACAAAAGATCGCCCCATCAATATATTAGATGAAATAGAGACAGATTTTTTTCATTTAAAACAAATATTCTGTCTCTAAATAAATAATATATATTATATACCTACCATTTTATAGGCAAGATTCAGATGCTGGGCCATAGATAGCAGTTGTTAGTTTATATTATATTTTTTTTGGAGGGTTTTTATACAAATCTATTGACGAGATAGGCTGAACCTTTTTGGCTAAAAGCAAAAGACTGAGGTTACCCATTCTACCAAATTTGCCGATCCCGATCTTGTCCCCTTTTCTGTTGTCGGAGCCTTGCACTCAGCGAGCGAGCCTTATCATTGACGGGCTCATTGAGAACCTTTCAACTTCACCAATAGATTAAGGCCCCATTATTTGTGGGATATAATTTTATTCAATAATATATACTAAAATGGTTAATTGAAGTAAATGCTTATATTTATTTTATAAACAAATTAAATAGAAAGGGGAGATCTTTATCGTGACGATGTGGCTTCTTGCATGTAGTTTGTCAATCAAGGTTTAAATTTTTTGGGGTTATTCTCTCCCATGCCAACCATTGAAAGGCCCCTAAGATCTTGTATCTTGCTTTACTTGTCACATCTAGTGGGGCACGTGCATGCTATCACAAGATACATGAGAAGAATATTTAGAAGATGAATCACAATTGAAAAAAGTAGGCAGCCAACAAAAACCCCTCTGAAGGATGGCAATGGGGAAAGGTAGAAAAATATTGGAAATGTAGGATTACAGAAGGGCAATGGATAGACACAATGGAAAGCAAACTGTAAGTGTGGGCTTATTGTAATTGGAATGGAAATTCTTGTTCGAAACATTGGGAATAGTACCAAAGAGAAAGCCCTTGATCACGAAAAAGAGAGAAAAGCTTGGATTGGGATTTTGAAAGGGAAAGATGGAAATCTGCGCCATCAAAAGCAATAAATAAATGAGAATTCTAGCCATAGAAATGGATCCCAAAGAATTCAACTGTTGTAACAAGTGCAAATAATATTTCTCTAGACTATAAACCCTTAAATTGATGTTGATCTTTTTTTCTTAAAAATGAAAAATTAAATGATTGTATAGGAAATTGCAAGAGCCTTTTTCATGAGAGATGGAATGGGGGTTGGTCAGCTATGATGACATTAAGTTTTTCCATTAGTATACTTCAGTGAAAAACATGATAAAGGTCATCGGTATAGGCATAACCGACGGATATCACACTGCATACCCGACGAGATAACAATGCTTGACATGAAAATGCTAAGTATAGAATTGCCCGACGAACATTGACAAGTGTTGAACCGACGACAAAGCATAAAGGACATCACCGACGGTACTGTTTTATGAACATCGCCGACAGAACAGAAAAGGCAAGGAACCCGACGAACAATTCAATATAGGGACACCGATGGAGCAGAAGTCCGATAGAGCAAAGAATGAAAGAAACCTGACAGACTGACAAAGCAACCCGAGCATCAGAACCGACAGTTAGTTACAGAACCTGCAAAAAGTGGATCTGACTTTCCACGTCAGATAAAACATTGTAATTCTATTTATAGAGTTTTTTTTTTTAAATCATTACTTGAGGGTCAAGCAAGTATAATGTAATTGTTTTAAAGCATCCTAACGGATCTAAAACATAACTAACTAAAGATCAATATCAAGTTGTAAACCTTGGATCTAGAGTTAACGCATCCTAACATATCTAAAACATAACTAACTAAAGATCAAGTTGTAAACCTTGGATCTAGAGTTAACTTGAAAAGCTTGAATCAAGAATGGACCTAGAAACTAGTATATATAGATGTTCAATCATTTGTAATAAGTAATGAGTTGAAAAATGATTGTAGCCATGAAGAGCATCTAAACAGCAGAAGATAATTCATGCAAAGTTCAGAAACTGATCATATTAGTTCTTAAGAACACAGACAAGGCTACCGATGAGCAGAGACAAAGTATCATTCAATCACTCAAGGTGATTACATATACATTGTAAGCTTTACAAGATTTGTTATCAACAATTAGAGATTGCATATACTATCAGATCAACATTTATAATGTAGTTGCATTCTAACAAGTGCATCACATCAGAAATCCTTTAGTAGAAGGTGGACTTAACAGTTCTTGACAAATCTCTTAACAAAG
>MU223601.1:1200680-1222953 GCA_018584345.1 Thuja plicata | reverse complement strand
AATCTCTTAACAAAGTGCACACTTAACAGTGTTGCTAAAGCTTCAAACGAAGTAGATCCTAACAGGTCTCCACTCTAATACTCCTAACAGGGTAGATCATCAGAAGTGATCAAATTGTAAGCCTTAATCGACTCCATTCTTATATGCAGATAGTGAAGTTTTGTGGGTGACATCCCCACCGCAGTTTTTACTTCTCAACATGAGTTTTCTGCGATATCATATAATGTGTTATGTGATTTACTTTCATGTATGTTTCTCGAATGTTTACACATGTAAAGAATTTATATTATGATTTCACATACATAAAGAAAGATGAATAGATAGATAGGTGAATATATAAATCTGATGACACAAAGGTTAATGGGCTAATCACATAAAAGTTTTAGAGGTATTGATTCACCCCTCCCCTCTCAGTACGTCATTCCAGTAATTCCAACAATTGGTATCGGAGCTAAGTCTCTTTCTTGAAAAGCTTAAAGACTTAAGATAAAAGATCAAAACAATGGAAAAGTACACACTGGACAAGACTATTGAGAATGAGCAGTTACAAATTCAGATTTACTATGAGCAGTACAAAGAGGCGAGAGTAAGCATGAGAAAGGTGCTTGATGAAAGAAAGATTATGACATCTAGGCTAAATGAAAAGGATTATCAAGAAGAGGAGATCCCAGATTACTTCAACTCAGCTGAATCAACAAGAAAAGCATCAGACACATCAGTAGAAGAGATCACAAGTCTACAAGAGGTCAATCTACATCTGATAGAGCAAATCAAGATGTTGCAAATCAGTCAAGAGACTCAGATGGTAAAAATGATTGATGTCATGAATGATTCAAGAAAAGCTGAATCAAAAAGAACATTGGCTATTGATGACAGAAGGAAAATCACAGAGAAACTACAAGAAAAAGAATAAGAGATTCAAAGACTTACTGATCATCACCATGAGATTACCAATCAGATTATTCTTATGAGTCAAGAGGCAAACAAATTAAATACTGAACTCATTGAAAGAATATAGGTCATCGGTGAGCTAAGAGAAGAGAATGAAAAACTAAAGCATGAAGTCAGAATTCAGAATCAACACAATGAATTAATCAAGAAAGCTGAAGATAGCAATAAAAGAATGGATGATTTTCTTGACGGACAAAGAAGAGTCAACAACTACACAGGTATAGGGTACACCGACAATGAAGAATCATCTAATCAATCAGATCAAAGGAATGCTTATGCAACTCCAAGAACCAAGAAGCTGTCATGCAATCACTGTGGAAAACCATGCCACACCTCAAACATTTGCAGAATCAAAATGAAAGGTATTCCTCAATCACAATATACTTTCATTGGTAATTGTTATAAATGTCACAAGAAAGGACACAAGGCACATGAATGCAGATCCAAGGTGACAAATCCAAAGAAGGAAACCTACATGGACAAGTACTGTCCTACCTGCAAAATGAATGGACATACACATCAGGAGTGCTAGAAAAAGAACAAGAAAGCATGGACACCAAAAGAACCTGATAATGACTATAAACCGACAAGAATCAGTAACTCATATGTTTGGGACTATAACACATGGGTAAACTGCACAACATGTGGAAGGTATGGTCATATTGCTGCCAACTGTATGAGAAAATGGACTAGAAGACCAAGAGGATGGACCAATCCAGGTATGGCATGTTTACATTGTCATAAGGTTGGACATGTGATAAAAGATTGCAAAGACCGACTGACAGAAACACACACTTATCCCAATGGAAACACCATTGATGACATCAAGAAGATGAGAAACAAGATGTGGATAAAAGCTACAAACACAGAAGATGCTGGAACAAGCAATGCAAATGATGACACCCCATCCATTGGATCTGGTGGCATCACTATTCCTAACTAAATTGCACAAGTATGGAACTGCATTATGACAAGTTATATTATGCATTAGTTCCATTACACATTGATCATATTGACAAAATTAGCATTATTGAAGATGCACTATATTGTTACTTGTAATATTATTGAAAAACAATTCCATCGGTTAATGTGTACCAATATGCATCGGTGAACACACACAGTATAGCTTGACACTACTTACCAAAATGTATCAGGCATTACACAAAAGCCAAGTCACTAAGTGTAACCGACAGACATCGGTGATCTTTGAGCCGACAGATGTTGTCGTCGCCGTCTTACTAACAATCATCGGTGAAATCACCAAAGCTGCCAAGCTACCTCGAAACTTTGCGCCTACATTGACGATGTTATTTATGCCTCAACTGACGAACTCAATCTTTGTACACCGACGAGTTGTTGGGCATTAATGACAACTTAGGGCACAAAAAGTTATAAAAGTGCAACGAAATTTCGCACCCACGATTTTCGAGCAAAAAAGCAGAGCTAAGCAGAGCGATTGAAGAACATATTAAAGTGCGACCTCAGCAAGATACAAACATGACTCAAAAGATTCATGAGCAATCACAAAGATTCAGTAAGTACCTACAATCACCAACCACACTGTGTTTAAATTACGGAAAGCCCTAAATTTCAAAATACGATGGCATCTACTTCAAGAACAACAAAATTGAAAGGGGATAAGAAGAAAACAATTAATCTTATTAGCAATAGTACTTGTGTTGAACCTAAATACAAGTTACACCTTGAAATTGCATCGCAACCCGATGATTCTGGAGCATTCTCCAGAATCCCACCTAGGGTTTTTCTAGTAGAGGACGTAAGGTCCTATATACATTGCAAGATCTCGGATATGTGAGATCTAGACCTAGATAAGTCCTATAAGGCACTATGTGATGACACTGGAAACCTGAAAGAAGAGCACTAGCATCTGGATGTGAAAGGTCTGACGAATGTATTACACTTTCCTAGGGTTTTTAAGACCAAATGGATACAGATAGTTCTCAGCAGAATGTATAACCAGACATTGTGGCTTGATGAGACAAAACGAATAACAAAAGATGTTATTCATGCGGTTATTGGATATCCCACAACCGACAAGCCAAAAGCTCACAAGCACCCATCTAGAAAGGAAGTGGAAAAGTTAACAGGTGCAAAATCAGACAAGAGAGGTCTCAAGGTTAACACCATCACCGACGAGGAACTTAAATTTGGTGCATGTGTGGTAGGATATAAAATCTTTCAGGCCAGCAGAATGAACAACATAGCAAGCACTGCTATGAGCACAACCTACAAGATCATCAAACAAGGAAAGAAGATGGATCTTTCAGAAATATTGTTAAATCAACTTGAGGAGAACATGAACACTATAAGGTCATCAAGGACAAACACTTGTAAGTTTGGTTCTCTTATTATGTGCATATTCTTTTACTTTGATGAATACTTTCCTTCCTTAGGCAAAGTAGTATGGGACACAAGCAAACCAATCACCATACATATATGTGAGCACATAGAATCATTAGGTACATATTTTGATAACTTAATGAATGAATATTTCAAAGGATTTAAGGAAAAGATGCAAGCAAGAACAAGAATACCAGAGAGTTTGATAGAAGAACACAAGGATGATATATGTTTTATGGTAGATACTGATTTTACCTATATCAAACCAGTAGTACCTAGAAAATCCTTGCTATCACCACTGGATTATGAAATCAAAACATGACAAGCTACAAAATGCACCCAGGCACTATTGAATGAACCAGTGGACAACAAGCAAACAAGATTTGGCACTTATGAAGGAGCCAAACCAAAAATCAAATCAGATCTTGTTGTCAAGAAAGTTGTAAACAAAAAGAACAAAATGATAAAGGTTCTATCAAAGAAATTGGAAGTTACTAAAGAAGGTGAAGAGGAAACAGAAGGAAAGGAGAAAGAAACCGAGGACCAGTCACCTATCGGCGAAGATACAGAAAAGAGTGATTCAGAGGCTACACAGTCAGATTCATCACCTCCTCCTCCACCTAAGAAATTAAGGACACCAGCTGCTTCAAGGACAAGGAGAAAAACAATAAAGGAAACAACTCCTTCACCATTAAAGAAAGGGAGAGTGAGAACCTACAAGAGGAAACCAATCTCACCAAAGGAAAAACAAACCAAAAGGAGGAAGTTGGTTAGAACAAGAGAAGATCTAGACGACTCAACTATGGATGAAGCTGACACAGAGGTGCAAAAAGGGAAAGAACCCTTGATCCCTAACACCATTGATGAAAAATGTAAAAACATTTCAGAATCACAATCTATTTCAGATCCTAATATTAGGAAATGGTTGAAATTTGATCAAGAGGATCAAAATAAAATTGAAGAAGCTATAATAGCTAAAATGTGCAAACACAATTATGTTCCACTTCAATTCACGGAATATGAAGTACCCAAGGAACTAACAGATAGATTGTCTGCAAGATGGACATTTGCACTTCATCAAGAAAAAGAGATAAGAGAAAGAGTACTTGTTACTCTTATAAGCCTTCTGATTCAAAGAAGGAAGAGATAAATGAAATGATGAAAAAATATGAAAAGGAGTTCTCACCCAAAATGAGAGCATACAAATTTCTTAAAGGGAAGTTAATTGAGCTAGATTAGGAAAGCATTAAGAAGTGGTGCAAAATACTCAAAAAACCCACTAAGGAAGCTAGCCCGGAGAAGGAACACATCATCATTAAAGATGCACAGGATGATTCATCAGTGGAATTGGACAGAGAAGAGAATGATACAACATGCAACATGAATACTGAAGTTGCAAATGAAGTATGGCTAGACACTACTCTTGACAAAACACAAGGTGAAGAAAGCCATATTCCACCAAGCCCAATTCATATTGACTTGAATGATGAAGCAGAGGTTACCAAAGAAGAACTGACAATAAAAGGTAACATAGATGAGGATGTCAATGATGAAACATGGTTGGATAATATCATTAATGACAATATAGGAAAAGACCCCGCAGAAGAGGTGCAAAGAGATGAAGATATCACTGTTGCACAAGGTGATACCAACGGATAGGACACACTTACTGACACTGCAGAGGTAAATACTCCTACCAACATGAAAATATTGATTGAAGCTATTGATATTGACTCAAGTCAGGAGAAATCGCCTAAGAAAGATGATAACATACCCGAGGACATGGGTAATGATGAAATTAAAGAAGCATCGAACACACAAAAAGATACAGACACAGAAATGAAGGATGCAACCGACACTCAGCAAAAGTTGTCTATTGAAAAAGACAAAGGAGAAGATACTAACAAGGATGAAACATTGAGAAAGGATGAAGAAAAAGAAAAAAGTGAAGAAGTTAAGCAAGATGATAACATGAAGGAAAAGGAAGAAAAATTTGTTGATACACCCAAGTCCAGTGAAGAGACGTCTTCACACAACCAACATGTGGACTCTGAACAAAAGCAACAAGAAGCTTCATCATCTCGACCTTCACCAACCAAATCAATCCAATCTCAAGATCTACAAATGGTATTTCACCAATCTGTCTCCCAACCAAAGAAGAAGAAGAAGAAAGTAATAAAGAAGGACATCTTGGCTATAACACTTGATGAGGTGATCGAAATACCCAAGTGGGATGTATCAACTTTAGATACTGATACACTTCAAAAGTTTGGAGTGACATGTTAAAGAAAAGCCCTACAGGAGAAAATGAGAAAAGCACATAGGGAAGCCCAAGCACTTGACAAAGCTAGGGATATACTACATCAACTTGTTCCTAATATTAAAGTTGAAAATGACATATCAGTCATGCAACAAATTGCAATTCTTACCGACGCCATCACCAATCAAAATTTTGATGCAGAGAAGGCAATGGAAGAACGGGCAGAGGAGAAGTATCAACACAAATTAGTTGAGAAAATCAGCTAAGAAGTGGCAGAAAACAAGGTAAAGTTCTCTGAATTAGCAAGCCAATTAGAACCAATGATTGCAGAAGCTATTACCTTAGTTCAACAAATGTGCACACTTGAAAATTTCACAAAAGAGAATAGTGAAAAGTTGTCCCAACTAGATTCATATCTGACAGCAAGTGCACAAAGCTTAACCTCTAATGCAAATGCAATAAAGTTGCATCATGACAAGATCACAGAGGTAAACATGTTAAGACAAGAAATATGGGATGCAGAGACAATTTAGGAATGAGGTTCCCGAGCTACAAGCTCACATATTGCCAAACCTCACTACTCTGCAACAACACATTACAGATGCAAGGAGTCTGATCTCAACCCCAGAGATGTCTGTGGTAGACAACATCTATGATATGCATGTGAGGATATCACTTGAGCACATGACTCTAGAAAATTTGAAGGAGAAATGGGAGAAGATGATGGAGGAAATCAAAGCCTCACACTCCCACATTTTTGACAAGTTGTAAGTACCTTTGCCTTTATTATCAAAAAAGGAGGAAAATGATATGTATGTTGTATGTACAACATGAATAGATATGTAAAAATAAATATGTACAATATATCAAATATAAAAAAAAAGGGAAACAAAAAATAGGGAAGGCAATTATATGTACATAAACTTACACTTACTGGCATATGCATAGGGGGAGTCATAAAATGACTAAGGATGAAGTATACACAGGTGTACATACTAATACATTAAATATGTTACACATATAAGTTTTTGATACTAATGTCAAAGGGGGAGATTGATGACATTAAGTTTTTTCATTAGTATACTTAAGTAAAAAACATGATAAAGGTCATCGGTATAGGCATAACCGACGGACAACACACTGCATACCCGGCGAGATAACAATGCTTGACATGAAAATGCTAAGTATAGAATTGCCCGACGAACACTGACAAGTGTTGAACCGACGACAAAGCATAAAGGAAATCACTGACGGTACAATTTTATGAACATCGCCGACATAACAGAAAAGTCAAGGAACCCGATGGAGCAGAAGCCTGACATAGCAAAGAATGAAAGAAACCCGACAGACTGACAGAGAAGCCTGAGCATCAGAACTGACAGTCAGTTATAGAACCTACAAAAAGTGGATCTGACTTTCCACGTCAGATAAAACATTGTAATTCTATTTATAGAGTTTTAATTTGTTTTAAATCATTACTTGAGGGTCAAGCAAGTATAATGTAATTGTTTTAAAGCATCCTAACGGATCTAAAACATAACTAACTAAAGATCAAGGTCAAGTTGTAAACCTTGGATCTAGAGTTAACTTGAAAAGCGTGAATCAAGAATGGACCTAGAAACTAGTATATATAGATGTTCAATCATTTGTAATAAGTAATGAGTTGAAAAATGATTGTAGCCACGAAGAGCATCTAAGCAAAAGAAGATAATTCATGCAAAGTTCAGAAACAGATCATATTAGTTCTTAAGAACACAGACAAGGCTATCGACGAGCAGAGACAAGGTATCATTCAATCACTTAAGGTGATTACATATTTATTGTAAGCTTTACAGGATATGTTATCAACAATTAGAGATTGCATATACTATTAGATCAACATTTAGAATGTAGTTGCATTCTAACAAGTGCATCACATCAGAAATCCTTTAGTAGAAGGTGGACTTAACAGTTCTTGACAAATCTCTTAACAGAGCGTACACTTATCAGTGTTACTAAAGCTTCAAATGAAGTAGATCCTAATAGGTCTCCACTCTAATACTCCTAACAGGGTAGATCATCAAAAGTGATCAAATTGTAAGCCTTAACCGACTCCCTTCTTATCTGTAGATAGTGAAGTTTTGTGGGTGACATCCCCACCACAATTTTTACTTCCTAACAGGAGTTTTCTGCGATATCATATCATATCATGTGTTATGTGTTATTTACTTTCATGTATGTTTCTTCAATGTTTACACATGTAAAGAACTTATATTATGATTTCACATACATAAAGAAAGATGAACAGATAGATAGGTGAATATACAAATCTGATGACACAAAGGTTAATGGGATAATCACATAAAAGTTTTAGAGGTACTGATTCACCTCTCTCCTCTCGGTACATCATTCCAATAATTCCAACAAGCTAAACCCAAAATTAGAAATTGGTGCAACACTAACTAGGGAAACGATGTGAAATAGAAAGCATTATAGAACGACTCTTTTTTGGTAGGTCTTGTAGGGAACATTGAGAGGAAAATTCTGAATGAGGGGCCTTACACAATGGGGGAATTAGTTTTTACCCTAAGGATTTGAAGCCAAACTTTAGTGCCCTAAAGCAAGAGATATAAAAAATTATAGTTTGAATCAATGTACCCTCAGAGTACTAGGTTTTTGGACACTAAAAAATGTATCAAAGAGAAGCTGGGCACCTTTTCTACGGTAGATGATAATATAGATAATAGAGATTTATCTATGCTCAAATTCACATAAAAAACATGCCACAACTCCCAATCGAAGAATAAATTGAAATCCAAATGAAACAAGATGTATAGAGGCAAAAATTCTAAATCAGACAGACATGCTATGCAAAAACTACATTACAAGTGACCATTTGGTGAAGGATTATATTGTAGTGGGGTGGGAAATGGAGAAATGTCAAAACATTAGTTTTGAAAATGACCAAAGACCAAACATTGTTCACATGGGTCAAGAGAAAAGTAAAACCCTAGTATTCGGGAGTGATGTTCATCGACAGGGCATAGAAACTGTCAGTTCCCTATTGAAGGTAAATGATATACCCAACCAAGATCCCAATGGGGAAATGTCAAAAGGGGAAACAACAATTATCAAGGAGTAGATCATCCCTCAAACCCAAATATGATATTAAGGGCATAAAGAAACATAACATTCCTCCAACAAAAGAAGCAAGGATACAACGGAAAACTCTCTTGTAGGAACATGAGAAAATGTGATACCTAATGTAATGGGTTTGTGGTATTTAGCATTGAAAGAAAAAAGGGAAACAAGGAGAACCTACCCCAAAATTCTTAGCTATTTTGGAAGAGCATAATGAGGATTGAAGAGGAGAGGGAACTTGTAGAGGGGGAAATTGATATACTGGCTAAAAGGGTAATTAACCAATTACAGTAAAAGTTAAATAAGTCAATGTTGGGAGGGAAAGGATAGAATGGGTTGATGACATTAAGTTTTTCCATTAGTATACTTAAAGGGAAAAAAATGATAAAGGTCATCGGTATAAGCATAACCGATGAACAACAAGCATACCCAACGAGATGAAAATGTCTATCGTAAAAATGCTAAGTATAGAATTGCCCGACGAACATTAACAAGAGTCAAACCGACGACAAACATTACTGACGATACAATTTTGAGAACATCGCCAACATAGCAGAAAAGGCATACTCGACGAATAGTTCAATTAAGGGACATCGACGGAATACAAAACTGATAGAACTGACATATCAGCTTGACCATCAGAATCGACAGTCAGTTACAGAACCCGCAAAAAGTGGATCTGACTTTACACGTAAGATAAAACATTGTAATTCTATTTATAAATTTTTTATTTGTTTTAAAGCTTTACTTGAGGGTCAAGCAAGCAAATTGTGAATTTTTTAAAGCATCCTAACGGATCTAAAACATATCTAACTAAAGATCAAGGTCAATTTGTAAACCTTGGATCTAGAGTTAATTTGAAAAGCGTGAATCAAGAATAGAGCTAGAAACTAGTATAAATAGATGTTCAATCATTTGTAATTAATGAGACTTGTAATCAATTGATAAATGATATTAGCCATGTAGAGCATCTAAGCAACAGAAGAGAATTCATGCAAAGTACAAAAATAGATCAAATCAGTTATCAAGAACACAGAAAGACTACTGACGAGCAGAGACAAGGTATCACTCAATCACTCAAGGTGATTACATTTACATTGTAAGCTTTACAAGATCTGTTATTAGCAATTAGAGATTGCATTCACTATCAGATCAACATTTATATTGTAGTTGCACTCTAACAAGTGTATCACAACTAAAATCCTTTTGTAGAAGGTGGACTTAACAGTTCTTTGATAGATCTCTTAACAGAGTGTACACCTAACGGTGTTGCTAAAGATTCAAACAAAGTAGATCCTAACAGGTCTCCACTCTAATACTCCTAACAGGGTAGATCATCAAAAGTGATCAATTGTAAGCCTTTACCAACTCCCTTCTTATCTGAAGATAGTGAAGTATTGTGGGTAGACATCCCGACCACAGTTTTTACTTCCTAACAGGAGTTTTCTGCGATATCATATCATGTGTTATGTGTTATTTACTTTCACGAATGTTTCTTGAATCTTTACACATGTAAAGAACTTACATTATGATTTCACATACATATAGAAAGATGAACAGATAGATAGGAATAGACAAATCCGATGACACAAAGGTTAATGGGCCAACCACATAAAAAGTTTTAGAGGTACTGATTCACCCCTGCCCTCTCAATACATCATTCCAATAATTCCAACAATTGGTATTAGAGCTAAGTCTCTTTCTTGAAAAGCTTAAAGAATTAAGAGAAAAGATCAACACAATGGAAAAGTACAGACTGGACAAGACTATTGAGAATGCGCAATTGCAAATTCAGATTTACTATGAGCAGTATAAAGAGGCGAGAGTAAGCATGAGAAAGTTGCTTGATGAAAGAAAGATCATGACGACTAGGCTTAATAAAAAATATTATCAAGAGGAGATCCCAGATTACTTCAACTATGCTGAATCATCAACAAGAAAAGCTTCAGACACATCAGTAGAAGAGATCACAAGTCTACAAGAAGTCAATCTACATCTGACAGAGCAAATCAAAATGCTGCAAATCGGCCAAGAGAATCAGATGGTAAAAATGATTGATGTCATGAATGATTCAAGAAAAGCTGAATCAGAGAGAACATTGGCTATTGATGATAGGAGGAAAATTACAGAGAAGTTAAAAGAAAAAGAATCAGAGATTCAAAGACTTACTGATCATCACCATGAGATTACCAATCAGATTATTCTTATGAGTTAAGAGGCAAACATATTAAATACTGAACTCATTGAAAGAATACAGATCATCGGTGAGCTAAGGGAAGAGAATGAGAAACTAAAGCATGAAGTCAAAATTCAGGATCAACACAATGAATTGATCAAGAAAGTTGAAGATAGCAATAAAAGAATGGATGATTTCCTTGACGGTCAAAGAAGAGTCAACAACTACGCATGAATAGGGTACACCGACAATGGAGAATCATCTAATCAATCAGATCAAAGGAATGTCTATACAACTCCAAGGACCAAGAAGCTGTCATGCAATCACTGTGGAAAACCAGGCCACACCTCAAATATTTGCAGAAACAAAATGAAAGGTATTCCTCAATCACAATCTACTTTCATTGGTAATTGTTATAAATGTCACAAGCAATGACACAAGGCATATGAATGCAGATCCAAGATGAAAAATCCAAAGAAGGAAACCTACATGGACAAGTACTGTCCTACCTGCAAAATGAATGGACATACATATCAGGAATGCTGGAAAAAGAATAAGAAAGCATGGACACCAAAAGAACCTGATAATGGCTACAAACCGACAAGAGTAGGTAACTCATATGTTTGGGACTATAACACATGGGTAAATTGCATAACATGTGGAAGGTATTGGTCATATATCTTCCAAATGTATGAGAAAATGGACTAGAAAACCAAGAGGATGGTTCAATCTAGGTATGACATGTTTACATTGTCATAAGGTTGGACATGTGATAAAATATTGCGAAGACCGATTGACAGAAACAAGCACTTATCCCAATGGAAACACCATTGATGACATCAAGAAGATGAGAAACAAGATGTGGGTAAAAGCCACAAACACTGAAGGTGCTAGAACAAGCAATGCAAATGATGACGCCCCATCCAATGGATCTGGTGGCATCACTATCAACTAAATTGCACAAGTAAGTATGGAACTACATTATGACAAGTTACATTATGCATCGGTTCCATTTACACATTGATCATATAGACAAAACTAGCATTACTGAAGATGCACTATATTGTTACTTGTAATATTATTGAAAAACAACCATCGATTAATGGGTACAAATTAGCATCGGTTAACACACACAAAAAAGTTAACACTACTTACCGAAATGTATCAGTCATTACACAAAAGCCAAGTCACTAAGTGTAAACCGACGGACATTGGTAATCCTTGAGCCGACAGAAGTTGTTATCGCCATTTTACTGACAATCATCGGTGAAGTCAGAAAAGCTGCTAGCACCCCTGACACTTTGTGCCTACATTGAAGATGTTACTTATGCCTCAACCGACAAACTCAATCTTCGTATACCGACGAGTTGTTGGGCATTATTGACAACTTCAGGCACAAAAGTTATAAAAGCGCGACGGAAGAACTCATTTTGCACCCACGATTTTCGAGCAACCGAGCAGAGCTAAGCAGAGCGATTGGAGAGCAAATTGAAGTACGACCTCAGCAAGATTCCAACTCAACTCAAAGGATTCACGAGCGATCAAAGAGATTTAGTAAGTACCTGTATTCACCAACCACACTGTTTAAATTATGGAAATCCCTAAATTTTTGAAAACAACGACATCTACTTCTAGAGTTAAAAAGTTGAAAGAGGATAAGAAGAAAATGATCAATCTTATCAGCAGAGGCACTTGTGTTGAACCTAAATACAAGCTGCACCCAGAAATCACATCACAACCTGATGATTCTGGAGCATTATCTAGAATCCCACCTAGGGTTTTACTGGTAGAGGACGTAAGGTCCTATGTACATTGCAAGATCTCAGAATTAGGAGATCTGGACCTAGACAATGCCTATAGGGCACTTTGTGACGAAGTTGGAAACCTAAAAGAAGAGCACAAGCATCTGGAAGTGAAAGGTCTCACGAATGCATTACACTTTCCCAGAGTTTTTAAGATAGAATGGATACATATAGTTCTCAGCAGAATGCATAACCAGACATTATGGCTTAATAAACCAAAATGAATAACAAAGGATGTTATTCATGAGTCACTGGATATCCTACAACCGACAAACAACAAGATCACAAGCACCCATCCCTGAAGGAAGTGGAAAAGCTAACTGGTGCAAAATCAGACAAGAGAGGTCTCAAGGTTAACACTATCACCGACAAAGAACTCAAGTTTGGTGCATGTGTGGTAGGATACAAGATCTTCCAGGCCAACAGAATGAACAACATAGAAAACAATGCTATGAGCACATCTTACAAGATCATAAAACAAGGAAAGAAGATGGATCTTGCAGAGATTTTGTTGAATCAACTTGAGGAGAAAATGAACACCATAAGATCTTCAAGGACAAACACTTGTAAGTTTGGTTCCCTCATTATGTGCATATTATTTTACTTTGAAGAATACTTTCCTTCCATAGGCAAAGTAGTATGGGATACAAGCAAATCGGTCACCATACAGATATGTGAGCATATAGAGTCATTAGGTACAAACTTTGATGACCTAATGAATGAGTATTTCAAAGGATATAAAGAAAAGATGCAAGCAAGAACTAGGATACCTGAAAGTTTGATAGAAGAATAAAAAGAGGATATATGTTTTATGGTAGATACTGATTTTACCCATATCAAACCAGTAGTACCTAGGAAGTCCTGGCTATCACATTTAGAATATGAGATCAAAATAGGACAAGCCACTAAGTGCATCAATGCACTATTGAATGAACCAGTTGACAACAAGCAAGCAAGATTTGGCACTTATGAAGAAGCCAAACTAAAGATCAAGACAGATCTTTCTCTCAAGAAAATTATAAACAAGAAGAACAAAATGGTTAAAAAGTTAACCAAGAAATTTGCTGTTACTGAAGAAGGTGAAGAGGAAACATAAGGAAATGAGGAACAAACCGAAGGCCAGTCACCTATCAGTTAAGAAATAGAAAAGAATGATTCATAGGGTACACAATCAGATTCACCACCTCCACCTCCACCTAAGAAAGCAAGAACAACAATCGCTTCAAGAACAAGAAGCAAAACTGGAAAGGAACCGACTCCTTCACCACTTAAGAAAGGTAAGGTGAGAACCTATAAGAGAAAAGCGGTCTCACCAATAGAGATACATACCAAAAGGAGGAAATGGGTTAGGACAAAAGAGGATCTAGAGGACTCAACTATGGATGAAGCTGAAATAGATGTGCAAAAAGGGAAAGAACCCTTGATTCCAAAGATAATTGATGAAATCTGTAAGACCATCTCAGAATCACCATCTACTTCTGATCCTAACATTAGGAAATGGTTAAAATTTGATCTAGAGGATCAAAACAAGATAGAAGGAGCTATTGTAGTTAAAATGTGCAAACATCATTATGTTCCACTACAATTCTCAGAATATGACGTTCCTAAGGAACTATCAGCGAGATTGTCTGCTAGATGGACATTTTCTCTGCATCAGGAAAAAGAAATAAGAGAAAGAGTACTTGTTACTCTTATGCCTTCAGATTCAAAGAAGGAAGAAATAAGTGAGATGATGAAGAAGTATGATTAGCAGTTCTCACAAAAAATGAGAGCATACGAATTTCTCAAAGGGAAGCTAATTGATCTTGATCAAGACATCATTAAAAAGTGGTGCAAGATACTTAACCAGCCCATTAAGGAAGCAAGCCCAGAGAAGGAACAAATCATCATAAAAAATGCAAAAGATGATTCATCAGTGGAATTGGACAAAGAAGAGAGTGAAATAGTAGGCCACAAACATACTGAAGTTGTAGATGAGGAATGTCCCGACACTACTCTTGACAAAACTCAAAGTGAAGAAATCCAAATTCCACCAAGTCCAATTCATATTGACTTGAGTAATGAAGAAGATGTTACCAAAGTAGATTTGACAATAAAAGGTAACATAATTGATGATATCAATGATGAATCATGGTTGGATAACATTATCAATGACACTACAGGAAAAGACCCTGCAGAAGAGGTGCAAAAAGATGAAGATATCAATGTTGCATAGGGTAATACCGACGGACATGATACAACTATTGACACTGCAGAGGTCAATACACCGACCAACATGAAAATTTTGATACAAGCTATTGACATTGAATCAAGTCAGGAGAAATCATCTAAGAGAGATGATGATATACTCATAGACACAGGTAATGATAAAAATAAAGATGCATCAGATACTCAAAAAGATACAGATACAAAGATGAAGGATGCAACCGACACTCAACAAGAGGTGTCTACTGAAAAAGACAAAGGAGCAGATAATAAAACAGATGAGACATTGAGAAAGGATGAAGAGAAAGAAAAGAGTGAAGAAGTCAAGCATGATGAAAGCATGAAAGAAAAGGAAGATAAATCTGTCGATACACCCAAGGCCAATGAAGAGACGTCTTCACAAAACCAACCAGTGGACTCAGAACAAAATCAACAAGATGCTTCATCTTCTTGACCTTCACCTACCAAATTGATCCAATCTCAAGGTTTACAAATGGTAGTACACCAATTTGCCTCCCAGCCGAAGAAAAAGAAGAAGAAAGTAATGAAGAAAGATATCTTGGTGGTAACAGTTGATGAGGTAATATAAATACCCAAGTGGGATGTATCTACTTTAGATACTGAAGCACTTCAAAAGTTTGGAGTGATGTGTCAGAGAAAAGAAATTCAAGAGAAAATGAAAAAGGCACATAGGGAAGCCCAAGCACTTGATAAGGCAAGGGACATTCTACATCAACTTGTTCCAGATATCAAAATAGAAAATGATATATCAGTCAGGAACAAATAGCAGTTCTTACCGACGCCATCACAAATAAAAATGTAGATGCAAAGAAGGCAATGGAAGAACAAGCAGAGATGAAGTATCAACACAAACTAGTTGAGAAGATCAACCAAGAAGTGGCAGAGAACAAGGTAAAGCTCTCTAAACTAGCAAGTCAATTAGAACCTATGATTGCTGAAGCTGTTACCTTAGTTCAGAAATTGTGCACATTAGAAAATTTCACAAAAGAAAATAGTGGAAAGCTGTCACAACTAGATTCAGATCTAACAACTAGTGCACAAAGTTTAACCTCTGATGCAAACACAATAAAGATGCATCATGAAAAGATCACATAGGTAAAAATATTGAGACAAGAAATATGGGATGCAAAGACACAATTCAGAAATGAGGTTTTAGAGCTACAAGTTCACATATTGCCAAATCTCACCACTCTGCAACAACATATTACAGATGCATGAAATCTGATCTCAACCCCAGAAATGCCTATGGTAGACAACATATATGACATGCATGTGAGGATTACACTTGAGCACATGGTTCTTGAGAATTTAAAGGAGAAATGGGAGAAAATGATGGAGGAAATCAAAGCCTCACACTCACATTTTTGACAAGTTGTAAGTACCTTTTCCCTCATTATCATAAAAGGAGGAATGTATACATATGTACAATATACTTTAGTAAAAAAAAAGAGAAGGAATGTATACATATGTACAATATACTATATGAGGATATGTATAATGTATGTACAATAAGAATAGACATGTACATAAAATTACACTTAGTGGCATATGCATAGGGGGAGTCATTTCATGACTAAGGAAGAAGTATACACGGGTGTACATACTAATACATCAAGTATGTTGCACATATCAGTTTTTGATACTAATGTGAAAGGGGGAGATTGATGACATTAAGTTTTTCCATTAGTATACTTAACGGGAAAAACATGATAAAGGTCATCGGTATAAGCATAACTGACGGACAACAAGCATACCCAGCGAGATGAAAATGTCTATCATAAAAATGCTAAGTATAGAATTTCCCGACGAACATTGACAAGAGTCAAAACGACGACAAGCATTACCGACGATATAGTTTTGAGAACATCGCTGACAGAGAAGAAAAGGCATACACGATGAACAGTTCAATTAAGGGACACCGACGAAGTAGAAAACCGATAGAGCTGACAGAGCAGCCTGACCATCAGAACTAACAGTCAGTTACAGAACCCGCAAAAAGTGGATCTGACTTTACACGTCAGATAAAACATAGTAATTCTATTTATAGAGTTTTTATTTGTTTTAAAGCTTTACTTGAGGGTCAAGCAAGCAAATTGTGAATATTTTAAAGCATCCTAACATATCTAAAACATATCTAACTAAAGATCAAGGTCAAGTTGTAAACCTTGGATCTAGAGTTAATTTGAAAAGCGTGAATCAAGAATAGATCTAGAAACTAGTATAAATAGATGTTCAATCATTTTTAATTAATGAGACTTGTAATCAGTTGATAAATGATAGTAGCCATGGAGAGCATCTAAGCAACAGAAGAGGATTCATGCAAAGTACAGAAACAGATCAAATCAGTTATCAAGAACACAGAAAGACTACCAACGAGTAGAGACAAGGTATCACTCAATCACTCAAGGTGATTACATTTACATTGTAAGCTTTCCAGGATTTGTTATCAATAATTAGAGATTGCATTCACTATCAGATCAACATTTATATTGTGGTTGCATTCTAACAAGTGCATCACAACTAAAATCCTTTTGTATAAGGTGAACTTAATAGTTCTTTGATAAATCTCTTAACAGAGTGCACAACTAACTATGTTGCTAAAGCTTCAAACGAAGTAGATCCTAACATGTCTCCACTCTAATACTCTTAACAGGGTAGATCATCAGAAATGATCAATTGTAAGCCTTTACCGGCTCCCTTCTTATCTGCAGATAGTGAATTTTTGTGGGTAGACATCCCCACCGCAGTTTTACTTCCTAACAGGAGTTTTCTGCGATATAATATCATGTGTTATGTGTTATTTACTTCGGGTGACTAACACTACATGGGTAATTAAGTAATCACTTTCAAAATTAAATAATTTAATGTTGGGAGGGAAAGGATAGGAATAAAAACTCACAAGGCCAAGCTAGAAATTACTATAATTGTCAAAAGGTAGATGAAACTAAGACTTGGGAAGGGAATCACCCATTTTGAAGTGTCATGAGTCTCATAATATGGAAATTCAGGGGTATTAATATCCTTAGAGGATATCACACACAAATTGACTTTTAAAATTTTGTGGGTAACAATTAATTGTTAAATATAGTTCTCATAAATGAGAAATGCAGATGGAACACCAGAAGAATGGGTTTCATTGGAATCGTAGAAAGATTGGATATAGTAATCCAACCTTTTATGAAGCTTCCATACTCCTTGTCTTTTGATCTCACCACTTTTTGTTACTTCCCCTTGAAGAAATATTCTATTTTTAGTTTGAAACCATGTAGCTAACATAGGTTGGGTGACCAATTAAAATTTAAGAATGGCGGGAAACCACAACAAACTTGAATGTTACTAAGCTCTTCATGTTGCAAAAAGAGTTAGGGTACATAAAGGAACAACTAAAAGAATGGAATTAAAACCATTTCAATAATATCTTTGATGAAAAAGGTCAGCTAGAAACAAAATTGGCTAAGTTGAATGAAAAAGTTATCTAGGAAGGCATGATTGCAGGCTCTTTTCAATAAGAAAACGAGCAAGGTAATTTTTTTTGGCATGAAAAGACAAGGGTGTTGGTTGAAGGATGGAGATAAAAACAAAAAAATATTTGCTAAAAAAGATTAACTAGAAACAAAATTGGCGAAGTTGAATGAAAAAGTTATATAGGAAGGCATGAATGCATGGTCTTTTGAGTAAACGAAAGAGCACGATAAAAATTCTTTTGGCATCAAAAGTCAAGAGTGTTGGTTGAAGAATGAAGATTAAAAAAATATATTTCATAATCCTACCAAAATAAGAAGAAACTGAAATAGAATCATTGGAACTAAAACAAAGAAGCCAAAAAAAAACACTGAATCAATAAGAAATATATGAAATAAAATAAATTTATTTCAAGGATCTCCTTAATGACAATAATCAGGTTATGTAAGGTCTTAATTACATTCTGAAAAATAATAGACCAAGAACATAACCAACAACTAATATGCCCAATAATATAAGAGGTGAAAATGACAACTTTCCAACTTGGTGTAGATAAGGCTTGATTGAGATGGTGTTTCGGTAGACTTCTTTCAAAATTTCTAGAACACAATGAGTAAAGATTTGATGGTTCGTGTTGAAGAATATAGGAGGAAATGTATGATTTGAAAGTAAACGAATAACAATTTTCTCACATTAATACCAAAAAAGTAGCTTGTAGAGACAAAGGATTATTTGTGTCCAATGTCCTTATGCAACACAACTTACAAAATCATAACGAAAGCCATGGAAAATATATTGAAGGCAACCTTTCAAAAATTCACATCAAAGGAACATATGGGCTTTTCCCTTGAGAGATCAATAGTGGAAGCTATAATCTTGTCTCATGAGGGATACATGCGGAAATAACCATCGAGGTTGAAAAAATGACAATCAAACCCGACATTAGAAAAGCCTATGATCAAGGTGACATACACTTCCTCTTAAAGGCAATGACAAAATTTAGATTTTGTGGCACCTAGGTAAAATGGATTGGTAGCTAAATGTTTAATCCCAAATTTTTGGTTTTAACAGAATCCCTCATGGTTTCATTCCCAACTTCATAAGGTATAAGACATGGAGATCCAATTCTTATTCATCGTCATGGTTGAGGTGCTAGTAAGGATAACAAATATTAAAAATAATGAGTGCTCCTAGTTGGATATTTTAACATATCAACAATTCCTTAATGATACTATATGCTTTTTAGAGAAACATGTAAGAATGAAGAAAGAGTAATAAAATAAGCATTGACAAATATTGCAATGCATTAGGATAAATTAACTTGAGGAAACATTTTCTTAAATATGGAGAAAATAAAGCAAAAATATATCAGATAAATGAAGTAGATTGGTCCTTTTCTTGGGACTATGATTTTGAAGATGAAGTGGCACTATATGAATACTGCCAAGGCTTGGTGAGGTCACTCCATATCACAACTTCTAGTTTTACAAATACTGTCATATATGTATAAGGAACCATTTTATTTGTTGACTTAGGAACATTGTATATGTATGAATACAAGGCCATTTTATGCACAATTATTATAATACAATTTGAGCCTTTGCATATGTTGGGACTGTAAAATGTAGATTATTTTCAAGTTGATTTGCACTTTGGGTTTTATTTTTGGTCTTTTTAGTCTCATTGTCAAAATTGTCAGGATTTATGTTATGTTCAGGATGTCATTTTGGGATTCGATGACCCTTTCAAAACACAGTGAAGTCTTTTGTCTTAGTTAGGTCTTTGTCTTTGTCTTGTTTTATCTTCCTTATCCGATTCCCACTACACCTTTGGATCTTAAATTGTCAAAATTGTATTTGATCGAGTCTTTCTCTAAGCACCTAAGTTTTAGTGCAAAAGCATCCATCAGAGTTTGACATGCATTGTTAAACTTGTTCATTTTATGCTTTCTTTGCATATCCTTTGTTTTGTCCAAGTTCAACTTCATGTATTGCATCTTGACAATACTTTTTGAACTTTATTTGAGCCTTTTATGTTATCGTTTCTCTTTGTTGGAGTTTAAGTTAGGTTCATGAAGGTGTGTTGGATCCTAACACATTTTTAATTATGTTTCCTTTGTTTTCTGTGCAAATCTTAAGTCTTTCCTAGTTCAACTCTGTATGTCAGAGCCTAACGACCAAACTTGCACTATCCAGTCAACCACCCCTTCATTAGTGTTAGTCACCCGAAGTTAAAATTGTTTATTTTTTTTGGCTAACACTCTGTTAGCAGGTTTGAAGAAGTCCTTCATAAAGATGTAAAAAAAATTGAATACTTTATAAAGTGGTGTCTGAATTTGATAGCTAAAGTTGAATGTCTCACTTCAAAGGAATAAGCGAAAGTAAAAGAGAGAAGTTAAGGTTAGAGAGAAGTTCTAGAGAGGGAGGTGCACCTTGATGATGTAAGTTGAACTTCCATTTAAGAAAAGAAAAGAATGAAGTGAATAAAGAATAAGTGTGTAGTGGAGTATAAAGCTAGTTCACAAACCTTTATCAGAACCCGATGCTCGAAATAGAATAAAGGTAAAAGTGAAAAGCGCAGGCCTAAAATAAAGAAGGATTGATTTCAGAAAGTGCTAGCAGAACCCGACCGAAACTTTTGAACTTGCTATAGAGTATTTTGGGTTCGTTGAGTAATTCCAAAACCAATTAAATTCTTTGGCTTTCCACAAACAAGGTTTAATTAGGATCATTTTAAATTTTTTTAAAATTTGCTAGTTATACCTGTGATGATAAGGCCCTTAGCTAGCTTCAAATCGTTAAGTAGTTATCTACTCTAGACACCTTGCCTGGCCCAATTATGTCATGAGTGCTCTATGCAGTTAGGAATGACACCATGATATAGTTTGAAGATGATAGTATGTGATCAATACCTTTGTCTGATTTCCCAACTACTTCTTTTTATTTTTTGTTTAGGTTCTTCATGTAGTTTGAGGATGACACTTCATCAAGGATTCCAACTTTGTTTAGGAGTATTCCAGGACCTTATTTTGGGGGCTTCTGAGAATGTTATTTGGAGGGAATAATAGAATAGAGTAGAGTTTTTAGAGTGTAGATGTAATGTTTTGAGTTGTATAGAATTTCCTTATGCAATAGTAGTTTCAGAAATGAGAGGTTATTACTTTGTCATTTCATTGTCTCCAAGATGTACCCGGGTATCTCATATGAATTCAATATAAAGTTACTTGAGTTTTTGAGCCTATTCTAAATGGGTCTGTGTCCATTTATTTTTAGCTTTCTTTCAAGGAGAGGATTAAATGCTTAAGATGATTGACAATGAATATGTGGGTGCATTCTAGGTATGGATGTAGAATGTGACAATAATATGTATTAACTATCAATCTAAGACATTAAAGAGTTGTTAATTTTTTAATTATTGTATCGTCTTAAAATGGAAGCACTTCCATGTTAAGAGCGTTTAGCCCTCCTTAGGGGATGTTTTTGACCTCCATCATATCATCCTCCCATTTCTGCATCATCTCCTACTTCTGTGCCTGTTTAGGACCTTGATTGGGCCTCTCTGGGCACCTTCTCCCCCACCTGACACTTTTTCTAGGGGTTCTGACCCCCTGGGTCAAGGTCGAGGTCGACCTTGACCAAGGGGGTCAAAACCCCTGGAAAAAGTGCCAGGTGGGGGAGAAGGTGCCTGGAGAGGGTTAATGTATCATCTTAAAATGGAAGCACTTCCATGTTAAGAGCGTTTAGCCCTCCTTAGGGGACTTTTTTGACCTCCATCATATCATCCTACTGTTTCTGCATCATCTCATGCTTCTGTGCCAGTTCAGGACCCTGATTGGGCCTCTCCGGGCACCTCCTACCCCACCTGGCATATTTTCCAAGGGTTCTGACCCCCTAGGTCAAGGTCAACCTCGACCTT
>MU223601.1:1162056-1178289 GCA_018584345.1 Thuja plicata | reverse complement strand
TAAGTCTTTGATCTGATGATAAATGCAATCTTCAATTGCTGATAACAGATCCTATAAAGCTTCATACATATTAGTAATCATCCTTCCATGATTGAATAATACCTTTGTCTGCTCGTCGGTAGCCTCTATGTGTTCTTGAAAATTGATATATTCTATTTCTAAACTTTGCATGAATTCAGCTTTCTGCTCCTTAGATGCTCTTGGCGGCTATCAAATATGTGAATTAATTTATTCACAATAGAGTATGAACATCTATTTATACTAATTTAGGTTCAATTCTTGATTCATGCATCACAAGTTAACTCTAGATCCAAGGTATACAACTTGACCTTGATCTTTAGTTAGATATGCTTTAGATCTGTTAGGATGCTTTAAAGCATTTACATAAAGCTTGCATGACCATCAAATTATGATTTAAAACAAAACAAAAATCTATAAATACAATTACATTGCTTTATCCATCGTGTAAAACTCAGATCCACAATTTGTGGGTTCTTGATCTGTCTGTCGGTTCTGATGGTCGGTTTTCTTGGTCGTCGGTGTTCCTTTCTTGAACTGGTCGTTGGGTATGCCTTTTCTATTTCAGTTGGGTTAGTTCTAAAAACTATGTCGCCGGTAATGCTTGTGGTCGCCGGTGATGCTTGTGGTTTCCGGTGATGCTTGTCACTTTTATACTTAGCATTTTTCTCAAAATCTTTGTTCTATCAGGTATGCTTGCATTTCACCAGTACTTCTTGTGGCTCACTGGTAATGCTTGCTGTCTTCCGGTAATGCTTTCTATCTATGTTTTTTAGTGAGTATAGTAATGGAAAAATAATGTCATCACATCCCTAGGGTAACTCAACCTGAGAAATTGTTTCCATGTCAGGAAAACCCTACTCTAGCCCAACAATTCAATAATAGGGTAAGCGAGGAAATAAGTTTGGCCCAAGAAAAGAAGAGTTATGAAGAAAAGATAGCTTCTATGCATGACTAAATACAAAAAACTCATTTTGTTGATTGATTTACTACTGATAGGCTTAAGGATATTACCTTTTCATCATATCTATCACAGTCTATTGTTGTACCACCAACCTTTGTTGCAAAATTCTCCAATGCAAATGTTTGTTGCACATCTAGTTTCACCCCTAATTTGATTGCATCCACTTCTGTTGGTATTCCTATGGTTGTGAATTTAAACATATCCTCAAGTGCTACTAGGTCAGGTTCCTCAAATGTGTTAATTGCTCATACCACAAATGCATCACAAAGAGCCACCAATTCCATAGTGGCTCAACCTACACAATCTAAAACCTCATCTACCTTAGTGGGAAAAAATGCCAGGCTCAATACTTACCATGTTTGTCCCAGTTAGTGTACTAGTCATGACAACATTAACATCTCAACCTCCAGTTAGTAATCAACTGTTGAGTAGTCAAATTGGGTCTACTAATTAGCCTTTTGCATATAATCCTCTTGTTGGACAAGTTCCCTTGTAGTCTAACCCTCAATTGCTTCGAATACAACAATAGGTCAAACAAGTGCAAAACTAGTATAATCAATTATTGACTCATTAAGATCACACTATTGCTAACCCCTCTTTCCATCCTCAATACCAATATCAAGCCTTACCAAACCAATAATTGCAACAATAATTGTTACAACAATAATACCATCAACAAGCGCAACAGTTGTAAGAACAACAACAACTGTTGAATCAGTTGAATCTTTAGGCACAAGCTCAAGGGCACCAATTCCAAGGTGCTGCTCAATTTGCAAGACAAAACTTACCCCAAAATAAGTATAGACAAATAGATTTCATGTGTATCCCTGGATACCCTAACCTCATGAATGACGAGATCATAAAAAAACATTACTACTATTTAAATTAAATAATAGTTTATCTAGTGAAGATCATATTAGGGTTGTTGATAATATACCTATTATTCCTCATTGATGTTAAACTGAGCCACCTGACATTGTCCAGATGTTCCAGAATTTGGTTTGGAAGTATTTTGTGGTAAATTGGTGAAATGCTCATGATCCAAAGAAGTCTAGTATGTTATTGTTCTGGAATCCTTAAGAAAATGTTTAGTAGAAGGGAGATGGTGGTTTGTTTTGGTCAGACCTATTTTGGGGATAATCATTAACTTTACCAATATGTTCTTGTTCCTAACCTATCCGTTGGTTCCAAATTATACTGGTGATTCAATTATGTTGCAATAATCTTTTTAAGGCCAACTAGTAGTTTAAAATATGGTTGCCTATCTATTTTGGGCAGACAAGTATTCATTTAAATGCTATTTGACATTTTTATATGGTGATATTGTCAACTCAGTTATATTTCTAAAAGAAAAGGTTTTGTATATATTAAGGTTATGGTTGGCAAAGTAATATAGATACATTGTTTATAAAAAGGGGAGATATGAATTTATCAGATAAAAGTTGAGTCAATAATGAGATCGAAGTGCAGTGCATACATATGAACTATTTTGTACTGTGTAATGAATTTTACGCTATAAGCTGTATGTTTTAGACATTTTTAATACTCTTGTGATGTCTTTGTATCTCTCTACTCTGGCATTGTGCCTTTGCTGGCAAGTCTAGAGCAATGGGATCACTTTTGTAATCATCTCATACATATTTAGTGAAGTAATTTGGTGAGTTAATTCTCACCATGGTTTTTCCCAGTTGGTTTTCCATGTATAAAATTATGGTGCTATTATCTATTTGAATCTTCTATTTGTAGGACTTACTTTGATTATGTACGATTCTTCTATCTGTGAGACTTAATATGATCATTTAGTCTTGTTGAGTAATTAAAAGAGATTTAAAGGTTTGTAGGCTGATTCACCCCCTCTCATCTCCCAGAGTGTGACTAACAATTGGTATCAGAGCAAGGTCCTATGGATCTTATAGATTAAATTTAAAATAAAGAAGGTTGAAGACAAAATTATTTTATAGATTACTCTTCTAGAAGATGCAAAAGAGGAGATTGAAGATCTTGATAGAAAATTAAAAGACAAGTCTGATGTTTGTTCCAAACTTGAAGAGCTATATAAATTAAAGAATAAACTAGCATAAGACAAGGAGCAGATTGAGAAAGGGTTAAAACTGAAAGGTGGAAAGGAAGTTCTTGATGTTGTTCTAAGTTCACAAAGACAAAATTGTGACAAAGTAGGTCCGAGATTTGAAGATGACATCAAATCAAATCACGAGGTAGAAAAAAAATATTTTTTTTTCATCCTTCGACAATTTAGTAATTCGTGTTTAAATGTAACTATTATATTTGTAATCAATTTGGACATAAAGCTGTAGGATGTGAAAATCGATATAAGAAGAATCCAATTAATATAACATGCTATACCTGTAACAAAATTGGTCATAAGTTTGATGAATGCAGAAGAAGTCAATCTCAGCTTGAATACAAACAACCTTTTTATGGAACCTATTATCGACATAAGATTGGACACAAAGCATCGACATTTAGATCTGGTTATAGATCTGGAGGCAATATGACCCAAGGAAATTATAAAAAAAGAATGATTTGTTACAACTGTAGTAAGATTGCTCATACTGCAAATGTTTGCAAAATAACTTGAAAGGATTTAGTACTTTGATAAAGATAATATATACCAACAAAGAAAAAGAAAAAAATAAGAAAATATGGGTAAAAAAATCAGATCAAAAGGTATTCGCCAATTTTTATCAAGAAGCTTCTTTTGAAAGGAAATTAGATATACTGACATCCTCTGCTGATCCAACACCCTCAAACGGTGCAGTTACTATTATCAACAATTAGTCAAGAGTCATAGTCTGAGGGGGAGTACTGTGATGTTTGAATTTATGAATCTCCATGCCTTGAGGTGACACACGATGAATTTTTCAGAAGATATCTAGTAGCTTTTTGTACTAGATTGTCTTAGTCTAAAATAGATTGTCTTAGTCTAAAAGAGAATGTGTAACCGGTGAAAAGCGTGTCACAAAAACCTAAAAAGGTTGCAATTAATGCAAAAAATATATATTATGAGGTTCTCATTTATTTCATTAATTCATGATATTTTTAATCAAAAAGGGGAAAGACGATTCTGAGTACAAGTGAAGAAGTATATCTGTGTATTCATTTTTTTCTCTCAAAACCCTTACGGTGTATAATGATTCCTATGGCTGTTGATCATTCTTTGAAACTGAATCTTGAACCGAAGACATGTCTATTTGTGGCAGCTATAGAAAACAAAGAAGGTGCAATTTCTAGGGTTCCTCATGGGAATTTTCATATTGAAGATGTTCATGCTTACATACATGTGGAATTTTAAGAGGTGAGTCATCTAAAATTTCTCGACTTATGGGAAAAGGTTGTTACTGAAAATATTTTACTTAGGGAAGTATATGTTATCTTGAAGAGAAAGGGTTTAACTATTTGGAATTATTTCCCTGATTTCTCTGACAACATCAATTGGGTTAAAATTACTCTCAACCATATTCATGGCGACACCATGTATCTTGATAAACCCTATGTGATATCAAAAGATGCCCTAAATAGTCTAACCAGACTTTGTGATAATGAAGACATTTTGGTTAAGAGGTCTGTGAAAAATGATACTATTATTGACCTTAGAGGCTCAAAAGTTGACAAAAAGGCTATGACAATTGAAGACATTATCGACCCCAAGGTGAAATTAGCAGCTAAATGTATAGCGTACACAATTTAATTTTAGAATAGAGAGGGTAGTGCATCGAATACGACCATTTATACTGCACATCAGATAGTTATTGCAAATGAAAACTATGATCTTAGCCAACTACTATACGAACTATTGATAGAAAATCTAGAAAAGACTAGGAAGAGAAAGTACCCTTTTAATTTCAGTTATTTAATAAATTGTCTCGCATTTATGGTTTTAAATGAACTACCCGGGAAAAAGAATACCTTGTGGGAAAAATTTCTCCGATTGGTGAGCAGATGGGAAAATATGTGAGAAATCTTTAGAAGGATATGAGTTCATATGGGAAGACCTTTTAAGGTTAGTTTTCTGATTTCCAGGCTCAAATGCAAGAAAGATAGATATTTTCTTACAACCTTGTAAGAAAATACCATGACTTATTGTTTTTTGTAGTAAGTCAAGATAATTTTTAGGGCAATTGAACCTATAATTGGATAGATTCGGGAATTATTGTATGAAGTTTCAAATGAATTGATAGAAAATAATATCCAATTTGTATAGATATTACCAGTAGATCTGGAAGGAGTAAGATTTGGGACAGTTGAAGAATTGAAGAAAAAATGCGATAAGAAAAGAATACTAAAACTTTTTCTAAAAGGATGAAGAACATGTTCTTGAAATTAGGACTTGTTGACAAAGCTAAAGAATTTGACAATTGGAAGCCTCCACCTTCCTTACTTTCTCAACCAACTATGCCCTCTGCTTCTGATGATATTGTTCTGGAAGTAAAAGAAAGTGGTCATAGGAAGAAACAAAACACTCACAAAGTTCAACACAATTTAGAGAACACCATAGAAGAGGAAGTGAATAAGGACAAGTACATAATTCGAACAAGAAAGAAGAAATCCATGGTTGCTATCATTGTTGATGATGTAATTTTTGTTGAAAGTTTTCCCAAGAAAGGAGGAAGCTCCTCGAAAAAGGAAGAAATCAAATTCTGAGCCTCAAAAAAGGAAAAAATAATTTGGAGAATTTGATTAATACTTTCTTTGATACCCGATCATTACAATTTATTGTAGAAGAATATAATGATGTTGATAAAGTTGAGAAGGGTATCATGACCAAAGTTGTTATTAGATATTTAGGGATGTTCATTAAATCTCTTGAAGAAATACAATTAGAAATTCCTAAAGAAATTTTTGATATTCTTATGGTTAAGAGAAGAGATGAAATAGTAAAAGAATCAAACATCTAGAATATTCTATTAAAGAGGGTTTTTCACTCTCTATCTCAGGAAGAAAAAGATATGGTCGAATAGTTGATTGATCCTAGATTTTGGAAAGGGGAAAAAATATATCTCATAATGGGAGATCAACATGAAGATATCGAGAGAGTTATGAATCTAACTGAAGATATCATTTGACAAGCAGTAGAAGAAGCATCAGTACTTTTGTCCACTAGAAAGGAAATGAAGAAAAAGGCCGGGACAGGTCCAAAATTTGCCTTGGTAAATGTCCCTTCTATTATTCAAATTGGCATTGCGGAAATCAAAGAGAGGAAAGAAATTGATGAGACTATGAAGGAAGATGTTATTGAGGTGGTAAAGAGAGATTCTATGATTTCTGAAATTGAGAAGGAAATTATTGCTGAGGGCGCACTTCTTTCTACTAATGAAGAACTAAAAAACACTATAATATTAGGACAAGATAATATCTTGAAAAATATAGAGGATCTTCAGAATAATAATGTACTAAATTATTTAAAAATATATGCTTCTTAATATGAGTCAACTTTGTTTAAAGATGATGATTTTGTTATTACTATCTGTGTTGTTGGTGTTAGCTCTGCTCCCTCCTCTCAACTGGAAGTAACTTCAAGCCTTCTAAAAGTTTAAGTAGCTCAAGGTCAGTTGGACCTGGATTTCTTGTCCCCACAATAATTGTTCATCTTAGATATGTGATACAAGAGAGAGCTATGCATAAAATATCTATTTGAAAAGTATTTTTAGAAGACATGTTGAAGTTTCTCCATGAGAAACAACTAGATATTGATATTGGCGCCATCTGAAAAAAATGAGTGTTAGTGCTTTTGATAAGCTAAGAACTGACATATGTGATCTCGAGAAAATAATTAAATCAAATATAGAGATCAAATTATCTATTCAAAGATTTGCAAGTCTGAAAGCAACCTTATCTAAATGACAAAAGAAGCAAGAAGATGAGGTCATTTCCTTAGAGGCTAGTACACTTCATATTGTAAATATGTTTTGAACATGCATTTTTTGGCCAAGGGCCACTATTGAGGCCAATAGTTAGAGTTATTATAATTTTCGATGGATATATAAGCTTGATTTTTTGAGATATTTTATATGACACAATGGTTGGATATGAAGATAATATGTTGTGTATGAATGATGGATCAATGATCAGAGGTTCAAATTTCAGATAAGACGATTTATATTGTACTTTCATGGAACTATTAAAAATAGTTGATGTTATTTCTCAGTTCACTTTTGTAGATGAAATCATTTTGTATGGTAGTGAGACTCTAAGGGTTGTATCCTTGTTTTATATCTCAGCAGTGAGCTCTGGGTTGTACGCCTGAATGCATGTGCATTCTCCTCATATACTAAAACCTTTAACAAGGTCACTTATTTTTGTAGAAGTAATTACTTGTGGGTTCTGTCCCCATCACAGTTTATCTCTTAACCAAATTTCTATGATAAAAATCATTATTTCATAATGTTGTGGATGCTTTGCGTATGTTTTTGTTATTTTATTTCAATTATATTTGGTTTATGGTTATGTAATCAAGTTACTAAGTTTAAAAGTGCTAGAACACTGATTCACACTCCCCCTTTCAGTGTTCCTCAATACTAACAATTGGTATCAGAGCTTTTGGTCCTTGGAAGAAGTCTAACAGCTTGAGGAAGGTCCATATGGAAGATTTAACAATTTCTAATAGTTCTTTAAGACAAATCTTGATTGCACTTGAAGATCCTGACAAATCAAATTCTCATAATTTAGAATTGGAAAAGAGACTCAAGGATGCTGAATGTTTCATTGAGAATTTTAAGGAACAATTGAACAAATCTAGGGATACGAAGAAAGATCTTATTGAAGGATGACTCTAATGGTGTATTATCATCTTTTCCATACAGAGTGTTACATTTCAAAGATATTAGGGTATATATACAATGATATTTGGAGGAGTTAGGAAATAATGCAATTGCATAATAGTATAAAGAAATATCTGAGGATTTAGTATTGAAGGAAGAATTCAAGGCATTGGCAGAAAAGAGGTTTACACATCTTATGAATTCTCTGAATTTATTTGAAGCAAACTAGGTGTGATACGTATTAAGAAGAGTACATGATCAGCTTATGTGGCTCGATAAACCCTAAAAGATCACAAAGGAAGTCCTAAAGGCAGTTACATGTTTCTATGATAATGGTGAGGTGTCTTCCCCAAAGTTAGTCAAGAAGGATATTGTCACAAATTTGACTAGTTCCCAATGGGATAAGTGTGTGATGACGGTAAATAACATTGTACAACCTAATGTGAAGTTTTCCTCTATGGTGCTTGGGTATAAGGTATTCCATTCCAACAAAGGAAATTTTATTTCCAGCAAAATTATCCATGTTGCATATAGAATGGTGAAATAAGATGCAAAATATGATATCTGTGAGTCATTGAGAGATCATCTTTTGGAGAAATTGGCAAAGATAAAGAAAGATAGGAATAAAACATTCAAATATGAATCACCATTGGTATGCGTATTATTCTACTTCATAAATTTCTTTTCGGGAGTAGGAAATGTTATGTAGAAAGAGGATAAACTTGTAGCTATTTAGATTAAAGAGTTTTATGATATGCTTGGTGATCAGCAAGCTAGAAGTGCTTTATGAGGATATTTCAAGAGCTTCCAAGAATCTACGTAGTTAAGATATTGAATCCCACCTAAGGTTGTAAGAAAATATGAGAAAACTATATTTTTTATGGTTGAGATTGATGCATGTTTGATGGAAGCAGTAGAACCTAGGACATCATGGGTGATTCCTATGGGATATGAAGTGGATGGTTCACTTCTTGAAGCCTAAGTAAATGATATTTTTAAGCAACCTATAGACAAGACTGATAAGAGGTTTGGTACATATGCTGAAAAGAATCTTATAGTACATGAAGAGGTCATTAGACCTGCAAGAGAGAGGAAAATCATAAAAGAAGCTGAAATGATGGGTGAAATAATGGGTTTGACTAAAGAGAAGATGGAAGAAGCAAGAACTAAGTTTGAGGAGAAAGAGAAAGAAAAAGAGAAGGTAGTAGAGGATCTAATAGATATTGATATTGATGCCCCTCCTTTGTACATACCTTATACATCATCATCTAGAGGAAGACAAACTAGAAGTTCAGTGGCTGAAATTAGTGTTGCAGAGAAAGAACCTATTGTATCAAAGAAATCTACACCAAAGACATCCACTCCCACTAATACATTTGGAGCCAAATTTTGACCGCTAATTGTCAGAACAATGACAACAAACCGTCGCAATATGTTATCAACGTTCTTGCATCGTTAAGTGTGACAACCAAGGATGTCATTGCCATTGTGACGGTACTTGCAGCGGAAAGGCCATCCATCCACCAGTAAAAGATGACTCATTTTTGATGTCACATTCCGTCAGAATACTGAGAAATAGTCACAACAATCTGTTAGAAAAACTGAGCCCCCGCTGCCATTTTCAAGGACAACATCCACGTTGCAAAATTTTTTCGAGTATACAAAGGCGTCGTCACAACATGCCCTCGGGAAAACTGATCTTGTGTCATAAATTTTGACGGAAATATCATTGTGAGTACAACATTCACGCCACATAATGTCATATGGGAAACCCATCCCCATCGCCATTTTTGACGGGTATGTCGTTGCCAGTACAACTTCCACGTTGCAAAATATCGTAGGAGAAAGATGAGCCCCCGTTGCCCATTTTGATGGAGTAGCCGTCGCTAGTACAACATGTTTGTCAAACATACTCAGTCCCCATTGCAAGTTTTGATAGGGACGTTGTTGCAAATATAGCATCTCCGTCGGTGTAACCTAGAATTTTGACAGAAGGGTTGTCGGTATTATGACAAGTATTTGGACTAAAGATATTAGGGCTCAAGAGACTAAGACAATTGGTCCCTATCTCTGGTCCATGTGATTGCCAAAATGTTTTACCTTTGATTAGCTCATCAAATGCGAGGGTCTGAAGGAATTTATTAATAGATCACATTTTCATGGTAATGTATATTATCTTAGTTGAGGTTGCACAAATTAACTATTTTGAGAACTTTTGGACTTCGAGGACATCCATAAAGAAGCATCATCTCCTGTGGCCTGCATTACAAGTTCTAATAGAGCTGTATATTTTCAAAGATGGTCTTAAGTGTCATTTAGAAAAAAAAAACATTTAAAAGGGTGAACTAATTGAGGTGGGGGATGTGAAGAATATGAAAGTAGAAAGGCTTGATGATTGACGACCTTTCTACTATCAAATCTTCAAGCCTTTCTACTTTCAAATTCTTCACATCCCCCAGCTCAATCAGTTCACCCTTTTGAATGTTTTTTTTCTAGTTGACACTTAAGATCGTATTAGAAAATATACGGCTCTATTAGAACTTGTAATGCATCCACATGAGGTGATGCTTCTTTATGGATGTCTTTGAAGTCCAAAAGGTGTGCGAAATATAGATAGAGATTTAGTACAACCTCAACTAAAATAAGATACGTTATCATGAAAATATTATCTATTAAATTCCTTCAGTCCCACATTAATGATGAGATAATGAAAGGTAAAAATTTTTAGTAGTTACATGGACAAAAATAATGAGACTAATTATATTGGTCTCTTGAGCCCTAAAATCTTTAGTCCTAGCTATCGGGTAAGGCCTTAAAGACTTATACCTATCGATCCTTGAGAAGAATCACCGCCTTGCCTTTATGTACATTGTGCATGATCCTTACCAAATGGGGCTCCAAGTCCTACATACGAAATTTATGTATCCAATATTAGCTTACATCTTATATGAAGATCAATCATAATCAAATTCACCCATTATGCATACTTCCTGCAACAAATTCTCATTAATGTTACACCCTTAAAAACATACCTTTGTCCACTCCTCCAATGTCCTTATATGTTTCCTTCTCATACACAATCATTAGTCTTGTCCATACTCATGGTTACAACCCAATATCACCAAACAAATTACAAGAATGTAAACTTAATTTAGTCAATAATTTAGGTAATTTAGTCAAATTACCTGACTTTAAATATAGTCAAATTATCTAGCTTTAAATATAGCCAAACCGCTCACATATACCTTCTTCCGGCAATGCTGTTGAAGACAAAATACTAAAGTTGTGAACCAATCTAATGATGTCAAGTATGACTTGAAGCTTTGGATGCCCAAAAGACAAGAGAGAGACAATGTTCATTTTTATCTCTGTATTCTTGTCTTTGGGCATCCGATGTTCGAATTCATACTTGAAAGATGTTCATCATTATATCTTGGATTCTTTCAATCATTGGTGCATCTGATGCTTCAAGTGATTGGAGGATACAACAATTCAATGAAAAACATATAAACCATTCAATGTAAACTATACAAACATATAAATAATTAAATGAAAAATATACAATGTTAGCTTACATCTTATATGAAGATCAATCATAATCAAATTCACACATTAGGCCTACTTCCTGCAAAAAATTATCAATAATGTTATACCCTTAAAAATATACCGTTGTCCACTCCTCTAGTGTCCTTATATGTTGTTTTCTCATACACAATCATTAGTCATGTCCATACTCATGGCTATAACCCAATATCACCAAACAAATTACAAGAATATAAACTTAATTTAGTCAAATTACCTGGCTTCAAATATATCCAAACCGCTCACAGATGCCTTCTTCTGGAAATGTTGTTGAAGACAAAATACTGAAGTTCTCAATCGATTTGATGATTTCAAGTATGAATTGAATTTTTGGATGCCTGAAAGACAAGAAAAGAGAGAAATATTTCATTTGTATCTCTCTTCCTGTCTTTGGACATCCAATGCTTGAAATCATACTTGAAGGATGTTCATTTGTATATATCTCTATCTTCCTATCATTGGGGCATCTGATGCTTCAAGTGATTTTTGGGTGTGATTTTTAGTCTTTTGAATCAAACCATAAATATAAGTCTCCTCTCTTGCACTCACGTGACATGTATTAGTTGTTCAATAGTTTTTAGGATATGTCATCTCATGGAAAACCATGATTGAATGATATGCACATAATGGACTTTGAGAATAGGCCCAAAAATATTTTGAATTAATGAAGTGATCTAGAACATATTCTAATATTTTAATCTTTTCTCGTGTTCTATGTGCATGCAACCATGGGCATCATTCAAAGCATAATGGATAGATGAACTTTTGTTAGATGTTTCAGTTGCAAGTGCCCTGGTAGACATGTATGCAAAGTGTGGAAGCATAGACAAGACATGTCATGGTAGGAAAATATAAGGTAAATTATTATATTTTGGCTTAAGGGATCGTGTGTTGATAAAAGGAAGTGTGGACAGAGCCCAAGGGTGACTTGAAGTGTGTAGGACTAGATTGAGGAAGGGTTATTACTAGTTGGTGATTGGTTAGACAAGGGTGTAAAGTCCTAGATAATAAATATTAGGACAATGATTTTTAATAAAGTAAGACAAGTTGGGTTGAGTAAAAAAAAGACAAGTAATTTCTCAGCAAGCCACCTCACCTAATAAGATCACATCATCAAAGAAGTCAACTTCATCATTTTAAATTTGAGATTTATAGTCCCCATGCATATTAACCAATCCTTTTGAAATTTTGGTAGGTTTGAAATCTTTCATTAGAAATGATCTCTTTTAACTTAAGGGAGCGTTAAAGTATGAAATTCAAAATGACCCAATCATCATTAGAAATAATCTATTTTACAAGTTATGTTAATTTTAGAATTTATGATATGATGATAATTGAACAACCACATAATTTATGTCCAAGGAACTTGTGCACTGGAGGTATCCCACACCTTCTAGACTACCTACATACCCATATCCACGGGATTAAGGCTCTTGGAACTCACACTCTCTAATGATATGTAGTTCTGTTTAAACTTATATGTTTATGAAGTTGTAATGGGAATGTTCCTTTTCAGGGTATTTAATTGATCCCGAACAACGCTTCAGTGGTTCACACCCACTCAGGTGTGTCCACCGAATACTATATCATCTACCACAACACTTGAAGTGTTTGTCATATGGTTAAAATTAAAATGTGTTTAGAGTTTTCCTGTGTATTAGTCATATTTTCCTCTCCTCTTATTGTTGTTCCAATTTTCCTCTCGATCGTTGCTCTGCTGCTTTAATAAAAGCCCCTTATTTTTTGGGGAAAACAATGTCCAAATGAAACTATGCAGGGTTTTGAACAATGTTATAAGAACAAACTATGTCTGTAGTCAATTACCTGTTTCCACCAAGGGTTGCAACATTGTACAAAATATATACATGAGATTAGCACCAATAATAGATACATATGTATCACATCCATCATAAGCATCACATATGTATTAAAAACATTAAAAGGCATGTCATGAATTAATATGTAATGGCATTAGATTCTATACATAATGAATAAACTATGTAACTATATAAATCAAATATATTTCTATCAAGAAATCAATATTAAATAGATTAAGGATTCATTGCATAACTCTACATTTCATTCATGTCATTGATATTCTTCTCCATTCAAATCATCATTATGATCATCATCATTGTCGTCCTCCTCATGACCATCATCATTATCTTCGCCATCATCATCATCGTCATCATCATCATCATCGTCATAATCATCAACACCATCATCATCAGCATCAACAACATCATAATTATCTTCTTCTTCTTCATGAAAATTTGTGTCAAGAACATTATCAACTAACTGTTGATCATGATCATCATTGTTAGTAATAACTGAGAGAGGGAGGGGGGGAATCAGTGGCCTCAAAGATTTATCCAATTTAAACTTTAATCCACCAATCAATACTTCTCCAATTATTAAGTCCCTACAAGATGTATGCCTTTGAAATACTTGAAACAAATAACCATCTGTCGGTTTACCTTGTCTGTCCTTATTCTCCTTGATAACCGATAAGCAGTAAACTGTATTTACCGATACTTAGTAAATATGCAGAGTATACCAATCAATCCATAAATGCTTATGTGAAATGTAAAACAATAAATTAATGAACCATACATATATAACACAAGGATTTTAACGTGGAAACCCTGTTAAGGGAAAAAACCACTGGGACTGGTACCCCGAATTTTCACTCTTCTGAAGTGAGCCCTGTTAGGAGCCAACCCTGTTAAAGGTTACAAACACACGGTTAAGTGTGAACTTGTTAGAGGATTTTTATACATAGGTTGTCACTTAGTATCTGACATCTATGCTACCATCCTTGAATCAGTCTCATGACTGTCAATAGGCTTTATGCTAATCTTACTACCATCCTTGAATCAACCTCCTTCTTAGACTATCAATAGGCTTTAGGTAAGACCGATGCTACTATCATGAGTCAACCTTCTAGTAATCTGTTAGGATATACCTCAATTACAAAAGACTGTTAAGTCCTGCTATGTTAAGAGACTTAATGCTTAAATGGTTAAACTAAAACAAAATGACCTGTTTCTAATGCAATTGAATTGCATATTTTTAGATATATTTAGTTACAATATCTTTCTGATCAATGTATCAATTCAATTCCTTTTTACTTAACTCTTTCTGCTCTGTGATGCTGTGCTTTTCTATTCGTCGATGTCTGCAGAATTTTTTAGCTCTCCCTTAGCTTGATTGATCAGGACTGCATGAAGTTTATCCTTCATCAGCTTCTCTTCAACATCTTCTATCAGTTCACTCCCCCATGTATCTAATTTCTTCTGGGAATGGATTATGCTTGTCTCTTATATAGACATGATATTCCTTAATTCTAGGTTCTTGATTCTTGACATGAAAAACAATCCAACCAAATAGATTTACAACTTTAACTCCTGATTTAACTCATAGTTATCTTCTTGCCAGCTGTGTGAATCATCTTTAAATCACTTACTTAACTGTGATCAAATAAAACAAATAAAACAACCAGTTAAGTCTATCCTTTAGCTTTGCCAGCTATATATTTTGTCATTTTCTGATCTCTCTGTTCCGTTGGTCAATTCTGCAGTTCGTCGCCGGTGACAACTGCCAGTTCCGTCAGTGTAGCTTCAGTTAGCTTCGGGATCTCCATTCGTCGGGCATCATTGGATCTTGCTCGTCAGGCAACACTATTTTTAGCTCATCAGGCATCCTTTGATTTTGCTTCATCGGGAAACACTTTCTTTTGCTCGTCGGGTATCACTGTGACTTTATCTCTGTCTTTACCGATGGTGTGCACTCCGCTGGTGTAGTCTGTCACTTGGTGAATACTTGACTTTTATGCATTGCTAAAAGCATAACCTTTATTCCATTGATTTTCTGAAGTCTTTGGCATTATGTATATGACCATACAGATGATATCAAGTTGACATCAATGACAATACAAACCATTAACTAATTTAATGTCTTGCATCATCTTCAATTTAATATAGTCAAACATTTAATCAGTTACATGTCATCAATCTCTCCCTTTGGAATTGATGACAACATACTATATTATCATACTATACTCTTGCTGATACAATATGAAATACAATTGTTGAGATTCATCAAATTACCAAACAGTTTGTTTTGATAACCGATAAACTGTCTGACCGACAGTAAGCTCTGTGTAAGCTTATATTTGATTCTTGCAGCTTTCCAGTTTCTTCTTCTGATGTGTTGTGACCTCTGTTGGTGTCAATTTTTTTCTCTTTGACTGTTCTGCTTCTTTGATGTCTTTCTCTTTTGTTTGCAACTTTTATACAAATTCTCTCCCTTTAGATATGATCTCTCCTTGTTTGGAGTAATCTGATAATGAATAGTTTCTGATGATAATATGAATACATTCTCTCCCTTTGACATTAATTCCAAACAAATATTTTCACAAATATCTGACATGTTGTCAAACAATGTCTTCTATCCATTATATATTCCTTGAATTTCCCTTATCCATCATCAATATAACAATCTGCTCTAGTGCTCTGGTTCTGATATATACCTTTCTGTATATAGATGTAGCGTTGAAGTTTAGCTATTCCTTGCATCAATCATGATTGATATTCTAATAATATATGGTTGATGCCGTCTTCAGTCCTTTTACTGATTGTTAGACATGGGTTTGACCCCTAGTCTTTTTCTCAGGTACTCAAATGTATCTTTGGGCAGTGGCTTGGTGAAGATATCAACCAATTATTCTTTTGATTGCACATATTCAAGTATCACCTCCTTTTTTGAACTTGTTCTCTTAAATAATGATACTTGATGGAAATGTGTTTAGTCTTTGCATGCATGACTGGATTCTTGGAAATATTTATTGCACTGGTGTTATCACAATAGATAACTACTGGTTCTATGATC
>MU223601.1:1103433-1139000 GCA_018584345.1 Thuja plicata | reverse complement strand
AATTCTTTTTGATTTAGAATTGCTTTATTGAATGAAATTAAATTAATTTAATTGGAAGAATTTAATTAGTAAGTTTAAATATTTAAATTTAAACTATAGGAAATTGAGTTTAATTAATTAATTAATGACAATTAATCAATTAAAGTTAATTAATTAAATAAAATTAATTATTTAATTAATTTTGGGAATTTGATTAGATGATTTGGAGAATGAATTTAGAGGAAAATAGATGATTAATTAATGATTAAAGACCATTAATTAATAGGTAAAAGTTAGTGTTTTTAATGTAAAGTCGCAAGTCTATCCATTTTTGGGTGTCTACATTTGCCCCTTTGATGTGATGTGACTTGTTGCAGTATGTCAAAGAATTTTACGATTTGATCCTGCCCCAGCTTGCCCCAGTGATAGTAAGTGGACTATATGCCCCCTCAACAAATTAAGCATAGAAAATGCGTTAGATGAGCATTAATTTGTTGAAAATGTGAATCACTACATGATGATGATGAATGCATTCCTATGTTAGTTATGATGTTATTGATGATGGATGCATTGATTATATGATCTACTATGCTCATGTTTTGGATTTTTCTTATGCAATAAATGAATGCAATCTACCATGCACAAATTTTTTGAGTAATGCATGTGTTAATTAAAAAGAAGTTATTTTGGATAGATGTTCTCTGAGATTGATCTAATAGAATGGAATGATAGAAAGGATATTTTTTCTTTTTTTGCATTTTTTGATAGATATGATTTGATAGAAAGAATGAGTGTCCCAAGTCGCTGCCCTTGTTTTCAATATTTGTCATCATTGCATCTTTTTTTGTATTTTTTGAAATTTCAAAGAGCGTCGAATGATCCAGATCACATACCACCTGGATCATGTCGGGTTCACCAAAATGTACACCTCCTTCTTCGTGATTTGTGGTTCCCAATTTTTCCAAAGGCGAGGGTTAGTAGCAAAGGTTTCACAAATTATATAAATCAAGTACACAATAACTACTAAAATGAATAACTTGAAACAAAATCAATAAAATGTACAAGCAAAAGAAAGGAAAACAAATAAATGCAAACCCCGAAGCGCTTGAAGCTTCTATTGTCTCTCTCTACTCCTTCCGAAATGTTGTTCTTGATGCTCGGTATTGATGTGGGCAGCGTCTATGACTTGAGAAGTGTTGAGAATTTTCTAATCGAAACGAGCGTGTGATCGCAAGATGACTTGAATGCTAGAACCAAACTGACATAGTAATAGCGCACAAGAGCTTAAAATCTTGGATCCTTCAAATGGTTATGAAGGGTTTATTATATAGGAATTGAGGATGAAATGAATGGTTGAGATCAATCCCAGAGATAGGGAGATGAATGGTTGAGATCAAAAGGAACTGGAGAGGTCATTAGTAAACTCCACCTCTTCATTTGGTAAAGAGAAGATAGAGTTTGGTTGACTAAAGAGCTAATGGTGAGTTACCTTTTTGAACTGAAGAGGTGGCTGAAGTTACCCATGTGGACTGGAGAGATGGGTGGAGTAACCCATGTGATCTGATTGGAGTTATCTCTTTGAAGATAAATGAATATTTAATTTATTTATTTAATTAAAGTTTTCAACATGTGAGATAATTGAATTCTTTTTGATTTAGAATTGCTTTATTAAATGAAATTAAATTAATTTAATTGGAAGAATTTAATTAGTAAGTTTAAATATTTGAATTTAAACCATAGAAAATTGAGTTTAATTAATTAATTAATGGTAATTAATCAATTAAGGTTAATTAATTAATTAATGGTAATTAATCAATTAAGGTTAATTAATTAAATAAAATCAATTATTTAATTAATTTTGGGAATTTGATTAGATGATTTGGGGAATGAATTTAGAGGAAAATAGATAATTAATTAATGATTAAAAACCATTAATTAATAGATGAAAATTAGTGTTTTTAATGTAAATTCGCAAGTCTATCCATTATTGGGTGTCTACATTTGGCCCTCTTTGATGCGATGTGACTTGTTGCAGTGTGTCAAAGAATTTTTTGATTTGATCCTGCCCCAGCTTGCCCCAGTGATAGCAAGTGGACTATATGCCCCCTCAACAAATTAAGCATAGAAAATGCGTCAGATGAGCATTAATTTGTTGAAAATGTGAATCACTACATGACGATGATGAATGCATTCCTATGTTAGTTATGATGTTATTGATGATGGATGCATTGATTATATGATCTACTATGCTCATGTTTTGGATTTTTCTTATGCAATAAATGAATGCAATCTACCATGCACAAAATTTATGAGTAATGCATGTGTTAATTAGAAAGAAGTTATTTTGGATAGATGTTTTCTGAGATTGATCTAATAGAATAGAATGATAGAAATGATATTTTTTCTTTTTTTGCATTTTTTGATAGATATGATTTGATAGAAAGGATGAGTGTCCCAAGTCGCTACCCCTGTTTCCAATATTTTTCATCATTGCATCTTTTTTTGTATTTTCTAAAATTCTGAAGAGCGTCAAATGATCCAGATCACATACCATCTGGATATCGCCATGACCTCTTGATAGCGGAAGGAGTAGAGAGATTGAATAGAAAGAGAACCTAGTGCACCCAAATATTGACCATCTGGGTTCAACTATGTTCCCTGTTTTGAAAAGAAAGAGAGCCAAAAGCACCCAGATATTGACCATCTGAATACCGCTTTGTCCTATGAATTAATTAAAGCAAAGAAACCAATATAGAACTCCTATGCATCTAGAGTCCATCTGGGTAACACCGCGAGCTCTTGATTTTCTAAAGGGAAAGCCAAGCAAACAAGATAGAACTCCTACGCCCCTAGAGTCCATCTAGATAGCATCGTGAGCTCTTGTTTGCAACAATAAAGGGAAAGACCATAGAAACCAAGATAGAACTCCAAAGCACTCAGAGTCCATCTGAATAGCACTACGGGCTCTTGATTCTATAAACCAAACAAGCAAAATAAAAGAGAAGGAATGTCCAATTCTTTCCCAGGGTTAAGCTCAGATTGTGGAACTACACGGCTGCCATATAAGTGACAATGCCTACCGCATTTATCCTAAATCATCATAGCCTTGAAATTGAAGTGAACATTCAACAAACATCAATCAAAGAAAATAAGTCATGATCTATCATAGCTACTCTCCTCACATGGTGGATCCTAGAGTTGCGTAAGAACATAACCGCGAAATATAGACTGACATCTGACCGACTGACTGACCTAGTCAACATTTTTTGGATGGTTCCTTGATGCAGTTGGATTCTCTTGATTGGATCGACTCTTTGGATATGCTTGATTGGATTGATTGCTTAATTGTGTGTGGTTTCAGTAATAGATTACTCATATAAGACTGACCTGTCTAGTTTGAGCGTATCCATCACTGTGTAAGATGATTGATATGATTGATTGATTGATTCTGATCATGTTGGAAGCTGATCAAGCTGTGTCAGATGGGCCCCATGCTGGTTCGCAAAGCTCATGATTGTGACAATTAATAGCTTGTCTTGGTTGCCAGTTGCTTGCTAGTTAATTTGATAGATTGATAAAGCTGTGTCAGATGAGCTCGATGTTGATTCACAAAGCTCATGATTGTGACATTGATTGACTGGGCATGATCGCCCTTTTCTCTCTTGATAACCGAGTTGGATTTATTGCTTGGGATTTTACAAATTTTTGAATATTTTTGATGAAGATTGATTTTCTCTTGATTTTGATCTTTTTAGGATTTTTGATGATTTTTTTAATTTTTTTTATTTTTTCAGGACATTTAGAATTGCCCCCTAGTCTGGTGGACCAATATTAACCATGGGTAAGTGCTTGGTGCTCAAAGGGGATTGTGTTTCTGGATATAGCTTGGGTATTCAGTCTTGCATGTGAAGTGTGCTCAAGCTTTTTGATTTTGGAGCTTATTGATGGTGAAGCTGGATTTGAACACTTGGCACCTGTTTGTCAGGTTTTCACCAAGGTACCTACTCAATAGCATCTGATTGCCAAGTTTTCACTGAGAGAGCAATTTTATTTCTCTTTACTTTTTTTTTGTTAATTTTTTTTAATTTTTTTTTGTTGTCGCCAAGGCGCCTGATTGCCAGGTTTTCACTAAGGTAACATTTTGTATTTTCTGATTTTTTTTGGTATTTTTTGGATATGTAGATAGGTGCCTTAACCATAGAGACCTCAAGGGTAGAACCTCTTGAGATGCATGCTGTTGATGTATCCGGGGAGATGATCTCCTTCTAGTGTCGCTAGTATGAATGCCCCACTCTGAGTAGAGCTGACAATGACAAATGGTCCTAGCCAGTTAGGTTCAAACTTTTCGGGTTTGACTCTCTCTGCTTGATTCTTTTGATTTTCTGTGAGGACAAGGTATCCTACCTCAAATGTTCATGGCTTCACCTTCTTGTGATAGTTTCTTCTAAGGTGATTCTGATAGCCTTGTAAGTGGTCAAAGGCATGCTATCTTCTTTCATCTAGTAACTCCAGTTCACTGAGCCTTGCTACTCTGTAGTCCTCATCTGTAATCAGGTTCTTTAAAGATATCCTTAGGGATGGGATTTCCACTTTGAGGGGTAATACCACCTCTGATCCATAGACTATAGAGAAAGGAGTGGCTCCTATAGATGTTCTCACACTAGTTCTGTGTGCCCATAATACAGGACTAAGCTGTAAATGCCAGTCTCGCCCTGATTCGTTCACTATTTTTTTCAATATTTTCAAGATTGTTTTGTTTGTAGCTGCGGATTGGCCGTTCCCTTGAGGGTAATAAAATGAGGAGAACCCTTGTTTGATATGGAACTATTCACATAGCTCTTCAACATCCTTATTCTAGAAAGGTGTACCATGATCTATCAGGATAGTTTGAGGGATCCCGTATCGATAGATAATGTGGTTAAGTATGAACATTACTATTTGCTTTCCCATTATGTAAGTGAGAGGAATTTCTTCCACCCACTTGGTGAAGTAATCTATTGCTTCTATGATCTATTTGTGTCCATTTGCTAAAGAAGGTGTAATTCTACCCACTAGGTCAAATCCCCACATGGAAAATGGCAACAGTGATGTGATAGGATTTAGTTCCTGGGCTGGTGCATGGATGAGGTCTCCATGAATCTGACACTATCTACACCTTTGTACATGTTTGTGTGCATCTGTCTGTATTGTGGGACAATAGTATCCCATGTGGATGATCTTCTTAGCTAAGTTGTTGCCACCTCCGTGGGTTCCACAAATTCCTTCATGTACCTCATACAAAGCTTTCTGGGATTCTGTAGAAGTGAGACATCGTAGTAGCGTTCCATCTAGACTTTATCTATATAAAGTAGTTGAGAGGATGGTATACCTAGAGGCTTGGTGGATGAGGGAATTTCTCTAGTTCCTAGACAAGTTGGGAGGTAAGACACTATTTTGGAGATAGTTATAGACATCTTGGTACCATGGGGATTCAAGACCAACAAGGATGCATGCTGATTCTGTGAGGGATGCCTGATGTGATGGCACCAAGAGTTTCTCTACTAGAAATTAGAATCTTATTTTGTTTCCTGGCATATCAATCAATGATGCTATGGTAGCCATTGCATCTGCAGCTTTGTTCTGTGCTCGTGGTAATTGCTCAAAGATGTAATGGAACTTGGTGCGTAGTTTTTCCATCTGTGTTCTGTATGGTATGAGATTCTCACCTTTGGTTGTATAATCATTGTTGACTTGACTGATGATTAATTGTGAGTCTCCAAAGACCTTAAGGTTCTTGATTCTCCATTGAATTGCTATCTTTAGACCGATGACTAGTGCTTCATATTCTACTATGTTTTTGGTGCACGAGAAGTTGAGTCTGAAAGACTTTGGAATTGTATCATGATCTGGAGTGATAAGCACTATCCCTGCCCTCGCACCATGGTTCGTGCATGACCCATCAAAGTATAGTTTCCATACCTCGATCACTGGTTGTAGTGTCATGATAGATTCGTCTGGAAAGTCGGAAATAATAGGCTGATGGTCCTGAATGGGTGCCTCTGCTAGTTGATCCACGATCACTTGCCCTTTGATGGCCTTTCTGTCTATGTACTCAATGTCAAACTCACTCAAGATCATGACCCACTTTGCTAGTCGTCCAGTGAGCGCTGCTTTTCTTAGGAGGTACTTTAAAGGATCAATATATGTGATCAACTTTGTTGGATGACTCAATATATAATGTCTCAGCTTTTGAGAAGCGAAGACAACTGCAAGGCATGAATTCTTAATTAGTGTATAGTTGAGCTCATATCCAACCAATTTTCTGCTTAGATAGTAGATGGCCCTCTCTTTACTTGCATCATCATGTTGTGCCAAGAGTACCCCTAATGCTGACTTCGTCGCTGAGATATATAGAAGCAATGGTCTACCTTGGACTGGTGGCACCAATATAGGAGACTTGAGATGGTAGTCCTCTAATATTTGGAATGCTTGTTCACATTGCTCTGTCCATATGAATTTGATGTCTTTGTGAAATACATGTTGGAATGGATGGCACTTGTCTGCTAGCTGAGCTATGAAGCGCCTGATTGATTGGAGCCATCCTTGTAACCCTTTTAGTTGCCTCAGGTTCGATGGTGGAGGCATGTCCAATATTACTTTGACTTTCCTTGGGTCTACTTTGATTCCTCTATGTGACACTATGAACCCCAGTAGCTTTCCTACTGTGACACCGAATGCACATTTCTTTGGGTTTAGACGGACCTTGAATTCCTGCATCCTGTCAAAGATTGGTCCCAATACTTGTAGATGATCCTTGCGAAGCATTGACTTGGCTAGTATGTCGTCCACATATTCTTCTATTATCTTGTGGATGAGATCATAAAATATAGTTGTCATAGCCCTTTGATATGTCACGCCAACATTTTTGAGACCAAATGGCATGACGTTCCAACAGTAAGTGCCCCAAGGACATGTGCAAGCTATTTTGTGTTGGTCCTCTGGTGCGATCCTTATCTGATTATACCCTGAAAAGCCATCCATGAGTGATAGCATTTGATTTCCAGTGGTTAGATCCACTATCATATCAATGTTGGGTAAATGAAAGTCATCTTTGGGACAAGCTATGTTGAGATCCCTGAAGTCTGTGCAAATCCATATGTGACCACTGTGCTTTGTAACTGGTACCAAGTTAGATATCCAGTCTGTGTATGGTATAGGTCTTATGAACTTAGCATCTAGGAGCTTCTTCAACTCTGCCTTGACTAGCAATGCAACATGGGGATGCATCTTTCTCAGCTTCTGCTTGATAGGTTTGGCGTTGGGTAGCAATGGGAGATGATGTAATACTATCTTTGGATCTAAACCTGGCATATCCAAGGAGGACCATGCAAAATTGATCATCCTTTCTTTAAAGAAGCTAATAAAGTATTCTCTCTCCTCAGGGGTGAGTGATTTTGCCATGTATATGTTCTTTGGGTTCTTGTCATCTCCCAAATTGACTTCCTCTATTTCTTCTTCTAGTAATGCCGATTTCTCCTCTGTCAAGGGGAGGAGTTCCTTCTTTCCATCTTCTAGCACCTCAGTGAGGATTTCGCTAGAAGATACGTCTTGTTTTAGCTTTTTATCATTCTTTTGTTCTTTTTTATTTTGTGGACTGGAAAGAGGATCTTCCTCCCCAAAATATGCCACTCTGTCGAGGTCAATGGAGAAGCCTGCCTTGTGGTCTCCTGATAGAATGCCTTCCCTAAGTCCCATGAAATCAGAAATAGCCTCATCGTTCTCGAAGACATCTAAATTAGGGGGTCCTTGTTGATCCCACTCTATTAGCTCTGGGTGTACAAGAAAAACTTTTTCATGGTTGTCTGACTCTGGTTGACTGAAAGGGAATACAAATATGGTTCCTACAAAACTAGACTGTGACGTGGACACACCACTTGAGATCTGATAAATGACATGCTTATCTATGCAAGGTTGCTCGGTAATGGATAGTTGGTCAAATAAGTCTTCTAGGTTTATGATAGTGTCTGACCGAGGGGAATAATCTAGGATTGACGGTTTAGAGTCATGAAGGGATCTCCACTCATACTCATGGGAGTCGGTCTCGATAGAATGATTATCAGATGTCTCACTTCCTTGGTTATCGTTGATTGCTATGTGGAGGTCTATTCAGTTTTGTGTGGTTCCCTCTTCGGTGGGAAACAACTGTGCTAATATGTTGCTTATCAGGACATGTTCTGTGTTGTGCCCCAGTGCATCTCTACTATTTTTTCCTGATCAACTTAAATGTCTTGGATCACAGGATTGGTTCTTTGTTGTCCATATCCCAACCCTCTCATGTTTCTCTGGGTTGGTGGGAGAGACAATTCTATTATGCCTTGTTGTCTTTCCCCTAGCCCAGTTGTACCATCATATCTGAATCTTTGTAACATTGTATAACCATTACCATAGTTTGACAAGGGTAGGGTTTGTCAGATGGTCTCTTGTGGGTCTTTGTATAACCATGTACTGATATCTTGTTCAAATGACTTTTCTTTTGCTGTCTCCCCATCTGACAAAGGTCGTGGGTGGACATATAAATAGAAAAGGCTATGGATTTTTTGTTGTGATAACAGGTTGTGGCATGCCATAAGTTCTCAGGCTCTGAGGCATGTGTGTGATAGTGAAAGCCTCTTCATATCTGTACTCACCACAACCTTTGTCGGTGATGGATATTTTACCTGCTTTCCGTGTGACATCCTTAAGATTTGAATCTGAAGAGGAGGGAACACTAGCATTTTGTTTAATGGCTATCTTTCTTGCTATCCATGTGAAATCCTTGGGAGTTGAATTTGAAGAGGATGCAATGCTTGCATCTTGGTTTTAGGGTACTTGGTTATCAGTGCTGATTTGGATAGCATTATAGTATTGGGAAGGATTGGGGTCTCCCTCTATGATGATTTCCTCTCCCTGGTGTGGGAAATTGATGCATTGATGGTACGTCAAAGGTACGGCTTGCATTTCATGTATCCAGGGTCTCCCTAGTAGCATGTTGTATCCCAAATCAAGGTCTAGGATTTGGAAGGGAGTGTTTTTGACCACTGGACCGATACGAACAGGTAGAATGATAATACCTTTAGATGACCTTTCCTCTTCATTATAAGCTTTGATATTTATCCTCCTTGTGACATCAATGCTTGATTCTTAATATCCCAGTTGCTTGATTAACTTTAGAGTATAGATGTTTAACCTAGCTCCACCATCAACAAGGACCCTACGGATAGCGCTTTTGTGGACCTAGACAAGTAAGTGCAAAGGATCATTATGTAGGGGTTTATGCGGCGGCACATCACGGTCCGTGAATGTGGCATGTTTGTTAGTAGCATGATTAACCATCATTTGGAAGCTCTCGGGTGTTATGTCCCTTGGGACAGCTGCATTCTCAAGGGCTTGGTCAAGTGCCAGTTTATGCTGTGGAGATATGTGCAATAGGTCAAACATGGAGATCTGGGCAGTTGTTTTCTTTAGTTGATCCACTATGCTTGGCTGTGGATCTGAGTTTTCTTTAGGATTGGCATATATAGTAGATGAGGATGGTACTCCTTGCAAGACAACTCTGGCGCGATGCATTGTTACATCACATTTTTAACCTGGTTCTTTGATAGTGATAATAGCCACATGGCTATTTGAAGGATTGAGGAAATTGATAACATTATCACTGTTGGCATATGTATAGTTAACTTGTTTTTCTTGTCCACCAGACTTGAAGGCTTTTCCCTTGTTGTGATCATGAAAGGTATCATTGAAGATAGTGTGATTAGTCATGCCTTTGGTTTGGGTATTTTTTACATCGATGACCCTTGTGTCAGTCAGATCTTGGATAGCGTGTTTCAATCGGTAATAGTTAGACATTTTGTGCCCTTTCACCCAATGAAACTCGCAGAAATCTTTGTCATTATACCACCTTGGTTTGTTTTAACCCTGTTCAAAGTCCTTATTTTTGGGAGAGTGATAGTGTTTGATTGTATCAACTTGCGTAAAGCTGATTCTATCAACTCTCCCAATGGTATAAAATCTCATTGCAAGAATTGAAACCGTGGTCTGCGTTGATTCTATTGTTGACTATTTGATACAACAGCTACTTGTACAGGAGGAGGTTGGTTTTGGGTGTATGCTTGTTGAGTGGGCCCTGTGGGTTTTTGGTTGGCCATAGGTGCGCCTTGCGGTGACACCTTGGGTTGTGCATAGTTGACTATCTTCACATCAATGACACCATTGCTAGTGACATTTTTGTTTTTGTTCCACCACTTAGCGTTGTCGATTGCATTTTTATTTATTTTCGTTTGTGTTGGATCTTCAAGGATTCCTTGTTTGACTAAGTTCTACTCACAATGACCTCCTCATTCGATGAGTTGTGTGAAGTTTGGAGCTAACTTTAACTCTGTTGTGAATGACATGTCTGGAATCAGATTGTCAACAAACATGACTATTAAGTCTTGTTTAGGCACAACATATGTTATGCGGTTTTCCGTATTCCTCCATCTCTGTAGGAAATTCACAAAAGACTCTCCATCCTTCTGTTTTATATCGTAAAGGTCCTTGATGCTGACCTTGCGCTCGATGTTATGATGGAAGTGAGCTATGAACTTTTTAGCCAGTTCACCCCAAGACTGAATGCCATGAGGTAAATGCGAGAACCATTCCATTTTTGGTTCGGCCAAGCTTTGTGGGAACAATCGCATTAGATATGTCTCATCATGGGTGACTTCAATGCAACTAGCAAAAAACTCTTGGATATGTTCAATAGGGTTGGTATTGCCCCTATATTTGTCAAATTTTGGTACTAAGAAGTGATTTGGGAATAGAGACATGTGGAGAGAATGGTCAAAGGGGTATGGGTATAAATCCTCTATGGTGTAGGATTTAGTTTGCCCCTGATTTTGCATATCCATCATTTGGGTTTGAAGGGTTTGCATTTGTTGCATTAACATATTCGTTTGATATTGAGGTTGGTGTGTGAGGACGTTCCTCTGTGTTGTAGTGGGTATGAGGCTGCGCCTCTGTGTCCCTTGAGTAGGGACATAGGATTTCATCTTGGGGACTTGATATTGATTTCCCACCGAGTGATTTGTAAATGGGGGCACATGAGTAGCCCATGGTGGGGTTTGATGCATTTGCTGTTGTGTTTGAAACTGGGGTTGATAATGTTGGGGTTGATATTGCTGCTGCTGAGGTTGGATTTGAGGCAACTGAAGTTGGGGTTGCTGTTGCGGGGGTGGGATTTGAGGCAACTAAAGCTGGGGTTGCTGTTGCGGGGTTTGGAACTGAGGCAATTGAAGCTGGGGTTATTGTTACAGAAGTTGGATTGATGTCAGAATGGGAAAAGATGTAGCCTTGGGCAGGAATTGACTGTAAGTCGTACCTGCAGAGATGGATCCCTATGGGCATGAGGTGTTGATCCTAAGACTAGTGTGAATTGACTACAGCAGAGACATAGTTCTAGAACAGTTGGTGTTTGGTGGGATGGAAGGCATAGCATGAGAGCTTGATTGTCCTGGCCATGAGACCAAAGGTGGAGACATGCTAGTGACCATGGGTGCACTCACTTGCGAGCCTGTCATGCTTTGAGTGGAAGATGTGCTGGCCTGGGTCGTGTCATTGGTTTGACTGAGTATAGTCTGTGTCAATGTGGGTAATACCAATGGTGGGAAGATTTGAGACACAACGGGTAGTATCTGAGGAGGTTGAGTAGGGTTTTGACCCGCGAGAGGGTTTTTGGCCATATGGTCGATACATTGAATTCAGCGGGGAGCTTGACTCCCTTCTTTATTAGCATGGCTAAGTAACATTTAGGGTTCCTCTCTACAAAAAAGTCAACTACTTTCATGGAGTAAGCATCTTGCTCCACATCTTCAAGCTCTGCTTTTGTGATATCTTGAAAAAAGGCCGCCCCACGGGGTTGTTCAATGAATAGAGTAGAATTGGTATTCACGAAAGGGTTGTTCTCTTGCTCTATTTCCCAAGCGGGGAATCGATTGATATATGACTCATCTGGTTGTGTTCTAGCCTTATACCTTGTGTAAGGCCCTCCATGAGGTGTTTGAGACATAGTGTGGTCTAGGTTTTGTAACTAAAACAAGTGATATAAAGAAAACAAGGAAGAAAATCCTTTCGAAGGAAGTTCGAGTTATGTTTTGGACAAGGGTAATTCTAAAGGAAGATTTTGATATAGATTGATCTCAAAGTGGTGATGATAAAAAGATAAGATTTGTGGACCTTTGTCCAGGAAAAAGTCACTTTGATAAAGGTGATGATGTTTGATATGACGAGATAAAGGTATTTCGAGTCTGAGCTTTCAAACTAACAATGTTTTTGACAATAATCGTGCTTTACAAAGAAGGGATGATCTTTAATGTTTAGAGATTCACACAATGTTCTTCGTGTTTTCCTGGGATAGACACTAGTTTTGGACACCAAATAAAAAGTTCCCTCAAGGTTTTTAGGTCAAAACATGAATAAAGTATCTCTGGTCAATTGCGGTACAACTCCACCGATTTCGGTAAAGTAAATGGTCGATTGCAGTAGTTTATTGCCGAATGCGGTAATAAACAAGACAATTGTGACAATAAACAAGTTTACTGCAGCAGACTTCCTTCAATTGTGACACAATGTAGGCAATTGTGGTAAATGAGAAACAGTCTCAAAAAAAGACTAAACGATGGGTATCACTGCTTGACAATTTGAAAATTTTGGAACAATGCTTCTAATTTGCAAGACAGTTGACATTGAAAACCATAGAATTTAACATGTTTGACTCATTTTGACAGTTTGGATGTTTTGTTTTGCATTTTCAGAAACTGATCAAAGGAACAAGCACGACAGACACTGTGTTTTGAAGAATGAAGACTGAAAATGTGTATGTTCTACAACTTTTTCAAGTGCAAGGTTATCACGAGGTCTCAACAATGAACAGTCAGATTAATCTAGGTCAATGGATTTAGAATACAATGTTATAGGGCCAATGCTTGAATGTCCGTTAGCTCACACAACAATTGTCACGCTACTAGGACACAAAGATCCACAACGTAGGTCCCCGTGTTTTTTTCGTTTCCAGGTATTGTTGCCGTGGAGAGAAGATCTCTTTCACTACACAAATACTGTGGGACACATATGTTGGGGATCTTGGGGGGAAATTTTGCAACCCCTTGCACTATAATAAGGTACCTGTTTGGAGGTAAAACGGGTTGGCCTATAATTAATCAAGGTTGTAGTAAGGGTCCGTGGTGTCTCTCCAATTGGTTTGTATGTGTGTGACTCACTTAAGAGCCTAGTTGATCACGCTGGCTCCTTAGGGATATTCACCCGATCCAGACTATTACCAACACACCTCGCCCGAGCTTGGATAGATAAGATGGAACTTTGGTTCGCGCCTTGTTTATATACCAATTGGAAGGATTATCAGTTTAAGGTTGTTCTCCGAGGAAGAAGTGCATTCCCTGGATAGGCCTTTCTAAAAAGTATAAAGGTTTGTAATCTAACAATTTGTGCAAGTGCACCCAAAACTTAAGACACAAGGTAAATTGATTAAACTCCAAAAGTTTTAAATGTGAACTAAGCTACATCACCATACAAGCACAAATGTTCAATTTTAAGCCCAAAATTAGGTGTTGATTGCTTGTTCAATTTTAATGCACCAATTTCAAAGATTTTTTTTCCTTGTTCAATTTTAGTCCCCACGTCAATTTTAAGCCTAAATCTGAAGTGTGAAATGTAAGATGTTTGACAAACACTATTCCTTTTAAACCCAAATTAACAAGTGAATTCCTTTTAGTTTGCTTTGTTTAAACAGGTTAGTATCAAAAAGTATTTTTGCAAAATGAGAGTATATGTAACTTTGAAACAATGAATGATACTTACCAACAACTTACCCTTCCTGTTCATGGGAAACCTGTCGTCCTGCAACAAAATAATGAAAATATCAGATCCTCAGATTGCAAGATAAAGATTTTTTTTCCGCTGATACGCAATTTTGCAGGCAATTGTGGTAATGCATAGGCAATTGCAGTAAAAAATAGGCGACTGCGACTTAGAAATATCAATTGCGGAAAATAACTTTTAGTTGCGGTAATGCACAATCGATTGCGGTTGGGATCGGTCAATTGTGGTCTGGAGCTGTCAATTGCGGTACAATTATTCTGATTGCGGTACCAGTGAATCAATTGTGGCAAACCGTAGAAAAGACAGAGACCTAGAAAATGACATAAAAGAAATGCGTAAACCTACAATCGATTGCGGTATTAAACTAGTCGATTGTGGCACAATTTTGCCAATTGCGGAAAAAAACCAGCGATTGCAAAATAACACAGATATAAAAAAAATACAAATTTTGAGATTTGCGACCATACGGCCGTGGTTGATCAACTCTGTTTTTTATCTGCAAGAGATAATCAGACTGTTTGATTCACGTTGAGTTCACCAAAATGTACGCCTCCTTCGTGATTCATGGTTCCCAAGCTTTCCAAAGGCGAGGGTTAGTAGAAAAGGTTTCACAAATGATATAAATCAAGTACACAATAACTACTAAAATGAATAAATTGAAACGTAATCAATAAAATGTACAAGCACAAGAAAGGAAAACAAATAAATGCAAACCTTGAAGCTCTTGAAGCTTCTATTGTCTCTCTCTACTCCTTCTGAAACACTATTCTTGATGCTCAGTATTGGTGTGGGTAGCGTCTATGACCTGAAAAGTGTCGAGAATTTTCTAATTGAAACAAGTGTGTGATCACAAGATGGCTTGAATGCTAGAACCAAACTGACATAGTAGTGGCGCACGAGAGCTTGAAATCATGGATCCTTCAAATGGTTATGAAGGGTTTATTATATAGGAATTGAGGGTGAAATGAACGATTGAGATCAATCCCAGAGATAGGGAGATGAATGGTTGAGATCAAAAGGAACTGGAGAGGTCATTAGTAAACTCCACCTCTTCATTTGGTAAAGAGGAGATAGAGTTTTGTTGACTGAAGAGCTAATGGTGAGTTACCTTTTTGAACTGAAGAGGTGGGTGAAGTTACCCATGTGGACTGGAGAGATGGGTGAAGTTACCCATGTGGACTAGAGAGATGGGTGGAGTAACCTATGTGATCTGATTGGAATTATCTCTTTGAAGATAAATGAATACTTAATTCATTTATTCAATTAAAGTTTTCAACATGTGAGATAATTGAATTCTTTTTGATTTAGAATTGCTTTATTGAATGAAATTAAATTAATTTAATTGGAAGAATTTAATTAGTAAGTTTAAATATTTGAATTTTAACTATAGGAAATTGAGTTTAATTAATTAATTAATGGTAATTAATCAATTAAGGTTAATTAATTAAATAAAATTAATTATTTAATTAATTTTGGGAATTTGATTAGATGATTTGGGGAATGAATTTAGAGGAAAATAGATGATTAATTAATGATTAAAAACCATTAATTAATAGATGAAAATTAGTGTTTTTAATGTAAAGTCGCAAGCTTGTCCATTTTTGAGTGTCTACATATACCAAATTGAAATACTTGAATATAGATACTTCCAATATCCACAATCATCAATTCCTCTCCTCTTATTGTTTTTCTTCCAATTTTCCTATTGATCGTTGCCACCCATAGTGACTACCCATTGACTACAAATGATTCCACTATATTTATATACTCAAGTTATCTATATTTATATTTAACACCCTTCTACCTCTCTATCATCTAAAACCCAACCCTCTGAACCATTAAAACACAATACTGTCATTAACCAAAATAGATTTCCAATTCACTGTCTTGTGACATTCTAGACAACTCCTTTGGAACAGTCACTATTAACACCCTTTGCAAAGGGTCCCTTGTCCCCTAACCTCTTCAACACTATGGCGTCAACATTGATATGTATGTGTTTACCATTATGGCATCGACAACAATAAGTAGAATATTCGATGCCAATAATAGAAACAACACTTAGTAAGGTTAATGCAATGTGATAGCAGCAATAATTCAATGCAATTTAATTTCAAACAAAATTGAGGTGATATAATAATCATATGGGTGTGGGTGCTATTAATAGTATCCAGCCTAATTTGAAACATCATTATAGGGAATTATGTATATAAATGTGTGTAGGTACATATTTATCATTATATATATGTACCTAGACATAGATATTACTCAATTTCTCAACAAGCTATTCATGATGGATATATGTAATATCACACACACTAATGTGGGTATCATATGACTGAAGCTATAACATTAACACTCCCTCTTAGCTAGGGAGTATGATCACCAATGTGAGACAATATTATTCATGATATTCAAATTGACAATCAAACTTTCTTTTTTGACAAAATCATATCAAGTTCATTGTGATGAGTGTATATGATAATTTTCATAATAAAGTGAAGCAATAGATTAACCATATCAATGTTAGCTATATGAAGCAATTAAACCATATTAACATCATAAATAGATTTTAGACATTAAACCGTATTAATATCAGAAATATCTTATCCAACAAGAATAGATGTGCACTAACATCAACCATATGATGCTTATGGTGTTATCTGATGGCCTATCTCATCCAACATAGATAGATTCATAATGATGTGCATATACATATCAACCATATGATATTTTATGCTATTATAGATCTTAGATTGTCAACATTTATGTTCCAAAGTCATAAAGGGCCCATTATGATGGGTGCAATAGCATCAACCATATCATAAACTCTCTCATTTGGGTAGGATGTCTGGGGAAGATGTATATTAACTTCCCCAAGAGTAGCAGGGAAGCATGCATCGGTTGGCATGTGATGTGATGGCATATAAGTGACTGTACAGTCACAAGGAGCAATGTACTATTTTCAATAGTTAGAATTGAAGGCTTGTCAACAAGTGAGGAGTTTTATGGTCTTGGAGGCACATAGTTGTGTTGGAGGAAAATTCCAATTCATGTACAAGGTATTGGAAGAGGCAAGGTGCCCAATAGAAGGGTTAGACAATAAAAGTACAAAGGTTTGTGTAGACTGTCACAGTTAGGACAGTAATATGAAAACTTGTTGGTCTCACTTTGGATATGCAATGCTTAGTGAGTGAAGGATGAAAATGAGTGTGGGTGAAGCCCTAGGAGATTGGTTAAGGTATTAAGAGAACTCTTCTTTGAACCTACATTAACCTCTAAGGAAAGTAATAATTTATTTTAGCACAAAAGATAACTTTAACAAGTTATAACTTGTATTAACAAGTAACTATGATTTTTTTTAACACAAAAGATAATTTTAGAATACATTTTGACTTGACCATAATGTGTTATGAAGTATTTATCAAAGTCAAGGTTTTCTAAGTATAGAGAATAGTATATCTACAATGTAATTCTTATTATGCAAGAACCACGATAATGAATTTATAGCATTCCTTTATATAGGGTCGAACATTAAACATCTTATTATTCTAATTAATTAGACCATCTCTTTAACATAGAAATGTCATTCAAATTTAATCAAAGTTATGAAAATGACTTAGACATGTTCGCAATATAATAATGAAATATCAAGCATAAGTAATTATTTTTATGTTTCAAAATTATACATTGGTGCAGGAGCACGAGGACTTAAAGGAACACCAAGACGGTCACATGGATGACCTTAATTATTTGAAGGCTAGAATGACCTATAAGGGTTTAAAGCATTGTATTTATGGCCATTAGAGCCAATTTTATGTATTTTAAGTCAAAATAAGTTCATATGTTTCAAGTTTCCATGATAAGGAAAATATCCCTATAAGGGTCACTATGTAATGGGAAAGGGAATTTGTAATCTTGATAGGTTTGATGGGATCAAAAGCATGTAATATGACTTGATTGGTCGTAAGAATAATGTAACACGGGCAATAGGATATAACGGTATCTAAATTGGTCATAAATCCTTAAGGGCTAATAAGCAAGATCATAGGAGATAAGGTCTAATAAGGTCAAAATGGTCTTAGGGGTAGTAGTAAAGGTTTGTCTTATGGTTTTGAAGTTATTTATCAACCATTTGCAAGTATATGGAGTTATTTGATGTATGGTTGTCGAGCTGACAACTTAGTTGTCAACTTGAAAACATTTTAAAACCTTTGTAATTGCCAAAAAAGGGAGGACAACTTGTTTTAACTCCTTCCAATTGGTTTGAGGACAGTTTTAAGGTGGTTGGTCGGTTCTGGCCATGAGTGGGAAAAACTTATATATATTGTAAATAATTCCCAAAATAGAGGGAGAGGTCGATAAGATTATTTTTCTCTATAATTTCCTATTCTACCCATGGGAACATTCATTTTGTTTTGTGTTTTAAATGGTGGAAATGCTATCCTTTTTCTTAAAGTGCTGATTGGGGGTAATATTATCATCAATTAAGAGAAATCTAGATTTTGAATGGTTGCATTTGGTTAATATTTGCAAAAGTTATCTGCATTTTACTAAAAACTATCTAAACCCTAACTTAGGGTAACCCAAGAGGATAAATATGTAGTTTCTCTTAGTTGGCACGTGGATCAAACCCTCTCATTTGGGAAGTGATGAGGTAGGGTTGTATAGTAATTGTCATAGAGGTTGCAAGTGTCCATACAGGAGGAGGCACATGTTTGAGGGTAGAGAAGTGACTGTACAGTCACAGAGAGGAGTGCACTGTGTATCACAGTCAGAGTTTGAAGGCTCATCCACAAATGAGGAGTGCTATTACCTTGGGGGAATGAAGGAGTGTTGGGAAAGGAGATAACTTCATGTCCAAGGTCTTGGAGAAGGAAAGTTCCCAAGGAAGGGCTAGACAATAAATGTGCAGTAGTTTTTGTAGACTGTCACAGTTAGAACAATATTGGGGATCTTGTTGGTCTCACTTTTGTTATACAATGCTTAGTAAATCAAGGATTAAAATGGGTGTGGGTGAATCCTTGGAAGATTTTTTAGGGTGTTAAGGTGTCTCATCTCATTTAGGGGTGATGGGACACATTTTTTTGGTGAGTGATTGTCTTGTAGAGGGCAGATTTACTATCTTAGGGGACAGTGATAATTTTATTGTTTTCTAGACCAAGAAGGGTCCAGTTTTGGTGAAGGGAGTTGAAATGTAGTGTGGGGATGTTTAGAGGTTCCTCTTTATGTCAGTGAAGTGAATCCATAGGGGGTGATCCTAAGAGTTGGAGAGTTGATAGGTTATTGAAGGAACTGAAGCACTAGTAGTTTGGGGACAATCACAACACCACCTTGTCAAACATGCATTGATGGTTTAGTTGGAGATGTGTAGACTTAAGATGTGAAGTCTAGTGGAGGATAAGTTGGATGATGGAAGAGGGATGACCATTCAAATGTATTAAGAGTAGATTGGGTCCATTATGTTGATCTATTTGTGAGGAATATATTGAGTGTTGTAACAAAACAAGGGAGGAATTTGAGAGTTTCCTATCGGGGTTGATTGAAGACCACTAGCCTCTGCATCATACATTTATCTATTAAAATAAAACTAACTAAAAATACACTAGAAAACTAGAAGAATACTAATTGAGAATTAAATTTTTTATGTTAGAATCAAATAAACTCAATGGGAAAAAATTATAACATGGAAGAACTAGTTTAGAATTTCAATCCATTCAATAATAAAAAATGAGTCAATAAATTGAACAAGTATCGATCATCAATGGAAAACATAGTAGACATTATTGCGTTCTCAGAAAACTAGTGGGGGAGCCTCCTAATTCATTATATTTCAGCAGTTTGTATATTCTCAGGAAAAGTTATATGGAAGGACCCGGATGAACTACCATTAAGTCAATAAGATAAAGAATCCTTTAGAAACATACTATCCGACAAACATGTGTATCTCTCGGGACAAGAGGATAAACTTATTTTGGCACCAGCTAAAGATGGAAACTACTCTATCAAAGAGGGATATAGAATTCTTCAACAAATTGAGTCACAAAAGGTGCCATCCTGAGCATTCTCTTTCTGCTGGAATCACATCGTACTTCCTAAAGCCAGATGATTTTCCTAGATTGCAATAAAACATCGAGTATTGACAAGTGACAGTTTGGAAAGACTCGAGATTACACCACCATTTAAATTCTTGATGTGTGAAGATAATATTGAAACATCATATCACTTATTGTTGAGTTGTACTTTTTCATAGGAATGTTGGTTATTTGTCCTAAGAAAATTACAATATAGCAGTCCTCTCCCAAACAGTATTTGTGATCTATTCCAATCTTGGTCGGTATTACATGTGCAATCATTATTCACAAACATTTGGAAATGTTCTCCCGCATTAGTGGTTTGGGAAATTTGGTGGAAAAGAAATAAAGGAATATTTAGGAAGATTTATTCTCCTATCAAAGTGGTATTAGAAGGCATTCATAAATCAATTTCAGAGGTGGTTAATGCTAGTTTGAGTAAATGCAATTTTAACCCAGTCATTATGCCTTGGGATGGAAATGTCATTCACATTTGGAAAATAATATTAGTGCCAACAAGATGTAGTTTAGCTAAACATGGCCCATCTAAGATGGATTGATCAACAATACATTGGCACCCCCACATCGGGTTTGGTGAAGCTTAACTTTGATGGGGCTTCTCGTGGAAACCTTGGCATATCAGGATTGGGGGCTTGTATTCAAAATTCTAAGGGTAGTGTCCTTGCACTTATAGCCTCTCCTCTGCCAGCATGAATAAACAATCTTGTAGAAGCTCATGCTTTATTTGATGGTTTAATTCTTGCCATGTAGGGAGGTTATAATCAACTCCACATTGAAGGGGATCCTTTGGTCATTATTAATGCTTGCATTAAGCAAGAATCACACTCATGGCAGCTTAATTAGATTTTCACCCAAATATAGAACCTATTAGATAAGTGTCATGAAGTATATCTCTCCCACACGCTTCGAGAAGGAAATAAAGTTGTAGATTTGTTGTCCAATTTGGGTTGCAATGGGACTGTGGCTTCAACATTAAATCTGTTAAATTTTATAGCAGAGTATGTTGATCTCCAAAATGTAATTGATGACGATCATATGGGGTGTGGCATGTGATCATTAATTATGAATCATACTTGAGTGGCAATTTAAATCAGAATAAGTAAGCTTTCGTACAAATACAAGTCACTGTGGTAAGATTAAATACTTAAGAGATATCCACTCTATAGCCATAGGGACGCGTGTTGGGTTCGATCATGTATGTGCACCTATTGGGACATATGAAATTACATGATCACATGGCTAGCTGTAGATTATGCGTGAAATATTTCCCAAGTGGAATTTAGGTCACTTCGCATCGAATGGAATTGAATGTTTATGAATCCAACATCATCTCTACCGCAATCAAAGTACATTGATATTCCTATTTAGGTCATGTTCATTGTTCACTGTGCTAAAAATATTTGAAGATGGAAGAAAGTGCATAAGCCTGTGTTTGCTGCGAACTGTGCTCTTGCTTTCATGATGAAATGTTACCGAAAAACTACCGGATTTGGATATCTCCTAACGTGAATGAAGAATTCTTGCCAATGCATATGAACGATGAAGTGATGGATGAAATGTTTATTGCTCACGCATCCTCCATTTGGTAGGCAATTAAACAGGTGAGTGGGTATGAAAAATTTGCACCAAAGTCAAAGAAGTTCTTATTTCCTTCTCAGCTTGTCTCAATATTTTTTTCAAACGCTATGGATTTGTTGCAATCTCTACATTTGCTTGAAATTCTAGCATTTAAAGTTGTCCATAAACAGTTCTAGGTGGGAAACAAGCTTAAGCAAGCCATGCAACATTATGATTTATGGAATGGTTATGCGCTAGTTGGGGGTTTGTTTTCTCGACACCAATTAATGCATAAATATGAGTTTTTGGTGGCTTATAATGGAGTATAATGATCACTTGAGAAAAAAAATGTAAAAATTCTGAGACATGCACTTCAAGAAATAGATCCTTCCCTCGGATCGCAGATATGTGAACAAATGGAGTTTATTGCGTATGTCTTGCTGGATTTATTGGGTATGCAGAATACCCCTGTCATCCCACGATTCTCTCCTTTTCCCCTGCCCTCAAACTAGAATACAACTTCTTTGATCAAATACATGAGGGTTGGGAAGGATCATCGGGATACTCTGGCTTCACCAACTCGGGAAGCTCTTTGTACTTCAGGCTAGGTTCCAGATGTACAGATTGCTCAAGGGTGTGCTTGGGAGGTCGCGACTGACTCCGCAATTGATTCTTAACTGAAGTCACATGATGTCCAGGGGAGTGGTTGGGAGATCTCTGCTCCTGTAGAGCGTTCCAGTGGTTGGGCTTCAGGCTGGTCACCGCAGTCTCAACCTGATCATGTGAATATTCAAAATATTAAGGGAAGTGGATGGGAGATAAACAAAAATGATGAATGCTCAAGTGGATGGTCATGGGGAGCGACTGCGATGGAAGAATGAGGGTTCAGGTCTTAATTGGAAACATGGTGCTGAAAGCAAATAATCTGATCTTAAATTTTGGAATTGTGCATACAGTGGTCTTGTATTTAGGGCCCATACACTATTTTGTAATGTCTTTTCTTTTTGTGGATCGTAAGCTATATGGTGTGAACTTTCATGATATTTTGATACAATTGTAATGTTCACAATATTTGGATATTTTGTAATGAGCAAGCATCCCGGGTTTTCTTGCTGGCTCTTTCTCGGGTGAGCTCTCGAACCAGTTTAATTATAAATAATATATATGGTGGTGTGACCACTTTTTCTTTAAAAAAAAAGAATTGATCACCCAAATGACATTTAATGTAAAAATAAAATCCATATATGTTGTTAATGATAGTGACCACCCATAGAATCTACAAATGAATCCACTATATTTATATACTGAAGTTATCTATATTTATATTTAACACCCTTCTACCTCTCTATCCTCTACAACCCATTCCTATGAACCATTTAACACAATACTATCATTAACCAAAATAGATTTCCATTTCATTGTCCTGTGACAGTCTAAACAACTCCTTTGGAACAATCACTATAAACAATCTTTGCAAATGGTTCCTTTCCCCCTAACCTGTTCAACACTATGACATCGGCACTGATAAGTATGTGTTTTCCATTATGGAATCAACAACAAGAAGTAGAGTATTTGATTCCATTAATGGAAACAACACTTAGCAAGTTTAATGCAATGTGATAGCAGCAATAACTCAATGCAATTTGATTTAAAACAAAATTAAGGTGATATGATAGTCATATGGGTGTGTGTGTGCTATTAATAGTATCCAGCCTAATTTGAAACATCATTATAGATAATTATGTATATAAATGTGTGTAGGTACGTATGTATCACTTTATATTCATACCTAGACACACATATTACTCAACTTGTCAACAGGATATTCATGCTGGATATATGTAATATCACACGCACTCATGTGTGTATCATACGACCAAAGCTATAACATTAACATTGCTTAGAAGTTGAGTTTAATGAATTAAGTGGATAGGGGGGTGCGTAGACAGAGCCTAGAGAGTCTTGTAGGTTGTTTAAAGTGTTCTCCATGGTAGGGACAAGGAAACAGGTTGAGTGGTTATTCAATATGACTGTCATAAGGAATGGGGTCAGAGTTGCAGACCTATTGTCTTTAATAATAGTGAGAAGTGTTAGTGCTTGTAGATAAAGTTGGGTCAAGAGTTTGGTTATTTGAAGCAAGGTGTAAGGGTTCTCCATGTTGTTAGCGTGTAGGGGGGTAACCAGACATAATAACCCAGCCAAAATAACCCTGGACACAATAACCCTGCCATAACAAACCAAGGACAAAATAACCTAGGGTCACAATAACCCATGGACAAAATAACCCATGGTCAAAATAACCCATGGTCATTTTAGATCAAGTTAGTATGCTAAAAAAGGGATTGTGAGGCACCATAGAGGATATTTAGGTCATTTTTAGACCATATATCCATTATATACCCCTAAAATAACCTTAAAACATCTTTAATATGCTTAAATAACTTATAAAATGGTAAATAAATATAGAAATAAAGACAAATTCATGGGAATAAGCTAAATAAGAGTTATTATGAAAAGATGTAAGTCAAAATGCATTATGAAGAGGCATTAAGAGGATATATAAAGTGGTAGAATTAAGAGAAGTAAAGGAAGGAAGAAGAGGAGAAGAATTAAGAGTGTGTAGAGTGATAAGAAAAAGAGAAATCAAAATTCATAAAAAAAAAAATTTTAATATAATTTTTTGAACATTATGTTAAATTTTCCTAGGGGTTTCTATAAAAGTATACAAAAATAAATATAATTTTAGGGAATCAAGAAATTCTTCATAATTTTTAATAAATACAATGCCTCTTCAATTGGTTTAGTGATGGTACTTTTAAAATAGTACCAAGTATTTTTCAACAGTTGTATAGAATTCATGGTTATTTCCATTTCTCTCAGTGTTTGTGGAGGAAAGTTCAAGAAGAAGGTCTACAAACATGTTTCAGTGTCGAAGTATTATCATTTGAGATCAAAAAACTTGTTGCATTAGCTTTTTTTCCTTAGATATATGTAATCAATGCATTCAAAACACTTCTACAATATCCTTATTATATAGAACATGATGAGATTTTGTAACCCGTAATTGATTATTTTGGAGACACATGGATTGGAAGACTAACTAGAAGAGGCAAAAAATGGTCACCCAAGTTTCCAATCACAATGTGGAATTGCTATTCAGATATTCAAGATGATCTTACCAAAACCAATAATTCTATTAAGGGATGGTATAGAGGATTTAGTGAATTGCTTCATTCATCACATAGCTCAATCTGGAAATTCATCAAAGAAGTAAAAAAAGAACAGGGTCTCCAAGAGAATAAAATAGAGAAATATATGGTTGGACACACTACACAATCAAGAAGGAAAAAATACCATGAACTCAAAGAAAGACTAAAAAGACTAGTTGATGGTTATGACAATAATAATATTTTAGATTATATAAGAGGCATTGCTCATTATTTGACACTTTAATTGAAAATTTGAATAAATTTTGTTTTTAGAAATATACTTGTAATTTTTAAATTTTGTTTTCCTTTCTCTATAATTTTATGGGGTTATTTTGTCCATGGGTTATATTGTCTATGGGTTATTTTGATTGTGGGTTATTTTGGATTGGGTTATTATGACCTTGGGTTATTTTGTCCTCGGATTATTGTGGTTGGGTTATTCTGTCCAGGGTTATTTTGGCTGGGTTATTATGTCCTGTAATCGTGTAGGGGACTGCAAAGGCAAGAGATAATATCAAAAAAAGAGTCTACAAAATGGTGTGTTGAAGCACTGTATCAAGACATTCATAAGTAAATGCAAGAGGATTGAGATTGGGCGATCAATTATGGAGGGGATTGTGTTTATTATGTGGATTATAGTGGAAGATGTATCAGTTAATGAAGATTGAATGACCATTGATAGGTCTTGAGAGTGGGTGGGTGTTAGAATAACTAAGAGGGGGGGGGGGGGGAANGGGGGGGGGGGGGGTGAATCAGTGGCCTCAAAAATTAATCCAATAATCCAACCAAAAATTTATACCATAAATATAATACCTCTAGTTATCTTCAGTCCTACAAGATGTATACCTTGTGTAAATTTAACAAATATATACTGCTATGTGAATATACTATTTATCCTTTTCTTAGCCTTTACCGAAAAATAATAAATAAACTTAGTGTTTATTGAACAATCCTATTTTAGTAATGTACAAAAAGAAACATCAAAGCAATGAACCATATACACATTTGACACAATGATTTTTAGTGTGAAAATCCTGTTAAGGGAAAAACCACCTGGGACCGATAACCCAAAATTTTCACTCTTCTGAAGTGAGCTTGGTGAAGAGCCAACCCTGTTAAAGGTTACAAACACATTGTTAAGTGCGACCTTGTTAGAGGATTTAAAAAAATTGGTTAGTCTTTTAACCTTGGGCATTCACTATGCTGTCAACAAGAAAAACCTTTTGATACTCTTGAGTATATCAATACATTAAGGACTGTTAAATCCCACTCAGTTAAGAGATTTTCTGAATCAATGGCTAAACTGAAACAATAAATGATTTGTTCACTAATAAAACTTTAATTGTAGATTTTTCAGATCTATTGTAAGTCCATAATACCTCTCTGATCAATATGCTCTTCAATTCCTTTTCTCCCCTATTTAATCTTTTCTACTCAGTGAATGTTGTTACTTCTCTGTTGCTCGGTGTCTATAGAATTCTTGGCTCAGTCCTTCAGCCTGTATGATCAGATCTGCATGAAGAATTCTATTTTCACCAGAATTATATTCAACATTCCTCCATTGATAATGAATTACTTGTTTGTTTATATAGACATGATTTCACCATTTATTGTCCTTCTTGTTCTTGATGTAGATACCTTTTTTGATCTGCAAATCTTTCCATGCATTGCTTCAATCTTTAAATTTATTCTACAAATCTCTCCTTGTTTTATGTGCTTTAAATCTTCTTCTTTTCCTTAGTTCAACTGGTCGATGAAAAAAAAGTAATCAATCAGTTAACTCTATATTTAGCTCCTGCCAGCTAAGTATTTTGTTGTTTCCATAACTCCAGTTCTGATCGGTGATCAACTCTTAGTTTTCTTGGTCATTGACTCCAGTTGTCCTTGGGTAACACTATCCGCTGATGTTTTCTGTCCGTCGGGAAACACTATGAACTTCAGTTATGCTTGGGGTTTCTTTTCTCGGCATACACTGTGACTTGCTCGGGGTTCTCTGTTTGTCGGTGTGCACTCTCTGTTGGTGTTTACTATCACTTAGTGTATGTACTGGATTTTTCATATTTATCGATAACATAAAATTTATCTCTTTGATTTCCTGAAGTCTATGACATTATGTATATGACCAGTCATAACATATTAAGTTGAAATCAATGAAAATACAATAAATTAACTGATTTAATGTCTTGCCTTTGCTTTCTGCAGCTCGGTGATCATCAACTTAATCATCTTGAAACATTAAATCAGTTATAGTTCATCAATCTCTCCCTTTGGCATTGATGGAAACATACTACTAACACAATATGAAATATATCAGTTGTTGTTCATCAATCTCTCCCAAACTTCTTTGTTCTATAACCAATTCAAATATCTAACTCTCGGTAAGCTCAACTAGCTTAGATCTGATTCTTGCAGAGTAATGTCTTTCTTCAGTCCCTTCAATGGATAGATGTAGAAACTTCTGTCTTTTGTTCTCCCTTTCCTGGATAGATATGCAGTGTTAACTTTGCTCTAATTCTCTCCCTTAGATGGATGGTTACTTCTTTCTTTGAATCTTTTCTCTCCCTTAGTATAAAATTCTCTTTCTGATCTTTTCTCTCCCTTTGACTGATGTTCTTCTCTTTGATATCTCTCTCCCTCTGCATATTTCATATGGATATATTCATTGAGTACATCTCTCCCTTTGAAAACAATGCCAAACAAAAATATATCCCTCTCCATCTCTCTTGTCCATCAGTAATATAGCTTTATAGTAGCGAACCATTTCTCTGGTGTTCGGTGCAGACAAGTACCTTCTTGTACTGATGTATCACTGTAGTCCATATCTTTGATTGCATCAACATGAATGATCTTCTAATAATGTGTAGGCTAATGTAGCCTCCAAGTCATCTTAGTGACTAGTAGACAAGGGTCAGACCCCTAGTCTCTTCCTCAGGTACTCAAATGTATCTTTTGGCAATGGTTTTGTGAATATTTTTGCTAATTGTTCTTTGGATTGTACATATTCCAGTGTCACCTCTTTCTCTTGTAATTGTTCCCTCAAGTAATGATACTTAATTTCTATATTCTTTGTCTTAGCATTCATTACAGGGTTCTTTGAGATGTTGATAGCACTTGTATTATCACAATAGATAATTACTGGATCAAGGATTTCCATATTCATACCTTTTAGCAATTACTTGATCCATACAATGTTAGAGAAATTTGTAGCAGCAGCCACATATTCTGCTTCTGAAGTAGATTGAGAGATGCATCCTTTCTTTTTACTTATCCATGTGACAAGTCTGTCACCCATAAATAATGCTTCTTCTATTGTGCTCTTTCTATCATCTATTTTTCTAGCCCAATCAGCATCTGTATAAAATTGAAGCTCAAATTTGCCTTCTTTATTATACCATAGACTTTTTGGAAATGAGTTGAGTAACTGAGAGGGGAGGGGTGAATTAGTTACCACAAAAAAAATCCAAGTCCCTTAGATGTCTTAAACAAATTAGTCACTGTTTCTCGGTTAACACAAATATTCTATTGTCACTCAGTTAACATATCAATCTTAAGATATTAACTATGATTATCTTTAGTAATTAATTACAGAAACATAAACCATAAAGCAAATTAAATGTACATAGATAACACCAAGATTTAACATGGAAACCCAATATGGGAAAAACCACCAATTGCAACTAGTCACTATTTTTCACTCTTTTGAAGTGAGCCCTATTAAGAGCCAACCCTATTAAAGGTTACAATAACACACTATTAGGTGTGAACCTCACCCTGCAAGGAGTGGCCTTGTTAGAGGTCTTTAAACACTTCAATATAGAAATGTCACCTTGTGAGAGGTTTTACAAAAGACTGTTAAGTCTACTCTGTTAAGAGATTTTGATCACTGCTACAATTGTTAGAAAGTAACAATGGATTGACCTGTTTTGATAAGCAACTGTCTTTGCTGATTTAGATCTCTATTCTGGATTAAATACTTGATCCTTAATGATCGGATATTCTGTTGCAGTCCTTTGTAGTCTGTCCTCAATCAGAATCCCATTTGATTTTTCCTTCACTCTTCATATCACTTATTCACACTTCCACACACTCTACAATCCAAAATTGACCTAATATATATATGATAATCCTTGTCAAGTCATCCTTAATATCCTTAAAAATGAATAATAAAACTCATGCCTGTTGGCTGCATATAACCAATTATCCATTAAATATAAACTATTGTTAGTCGGCCGATACTAAATATTTTACTCAGTCAATACTGAAATCCTTCAACGCCTGACCAACACTGTAATGCCCGAGTGAACTTGGTTAGAACTGAAAAACACGTTGGTCCTCTTCAATGCTCGAGAGTGCTTGGCATGAACTGACTGTGCTCGGATAGGATTAGACATTTATGTAAACATCACTATACTTCTATAAACATCAATGACAATACACAATTGAAAAATTGTCATCAACAATCTCCCTCTTTGGCATTGATGGCAACACAACATGTCATAATACAAAGAATTATAGAGAAACAAACATAAGAATGAAATTTTTTATTAATGTCCTTATCTTAAATCTAATTCTCATCCAAAAACTCCCTCTGACATCAATCTCTCCTTCAGTAATCTTTGCTGACATACAATAATCTATCCCTCTTTCACTGATCAATATGACATACAACAATCTCTCCCTCTTTGATAGCCAATGCCAAAGACGCCAACTGACATATCCAATGAAGTTGTAATGTACTTGTTTGTACTGATTCATATGCAATAAGCTCTAAATATTTGCATCAACATGTTAAGTTTGTTATGTGGCTCAGTTGATGCATCACTAAACTGTGTTTTAGTGAGCTTCAGTTAGGGGAATTACCCCTAGCTTTCCTCTAAGATACAAAAATGCATCCTAAGGTAATTATTTTGTGAATATGTCTACAATTTGTTCTTTAGTATTCTCATATTCCAATCTAACTTCCTTGTCCTAAACCAATTCTCTCAGGAAATGATACTTTATTGTAATATGTTTAGTCTTAGTATGCATCAAAGGGTTCTTTGAAATGTTAATAGCACTGGTGTTGTCATAGTAGATAATAATTGGTTTTGTGATTTCTACCTTCATACCTGACAACAACTGTTTGAACCATATTATATTTGAACAATTTACTGCTCCAACAACATACTCTGCTTCTGCTGTCGATTGAGAAATGCAGTTCTGTTTCTTGCTTGTCCAGGAGACTAACTTTTTTCCAAGAGACAATGCTCCTCCACTTGTGCTCTTTCTGTCAGCAACACTTCCAGCCCAATCAACCTCAATAAAAGTTTCCTCCTTTCTTATACCATAATCCATAATCTTCAGTACCCTTAAGATATCTTAGAATCCTTTTGATAGCCATCAAATGATTCTCTCTCGGATTAGCTGAAAACCTTGCAACAATACCAACTTCTAATGAAATATCAGGTATGGCATGAACAACATATTGAAGTTTACCAAGCATGTATCTATAGGTAGTCTGGTTTACTTCCTTTGAATCATCATCCTTAGACAACTTATGTCTAGTAGGCATAGGTGTTCCAACTGGTCTGGAGTCTTCCATCCCAAATTTCTTCAGTATCTCTTTGATGTATTTAGACTGGGTAATATAGATACCATCCTTCATCTAATAAACTTGTAAACAAACAAAGATTTTGATTTCACCAAACATAGACATCTCAAATTCATTACTCATGGCTTATGGGAATGCTTTGCATAGGTCATCATATCTAGTAAATAATATGTCATCAAAAAATATTTCTGCTAACAATATCTTGTTCTGAGGTCATTCTTTGATATACAAGCTACTATTGTCATTAGTTCTTTGAAATCCAATACTGATCAAGTAACCATGTAGTCTTTCATACCAGGCTCTAGGATCTTGCTTCAATAAATACAATGCTTTGTGTAATTTTCAAACCATATTCCTTTTGTTAGGATCTACAAAACCTTCAGGTTGCTCAATATAGAATTACTCTTCAAGAATTCCATTTAGGAATGTAGATTTTACATCCATTTGATATACCTTATATCCTTTGTGTGCAGCATATTCTAGAAGAGTTCCAACTCCTTCAAGTCTTGCAATGGGAGCAAAAGTTTCTCCATAATCAATACCCTCTTCTTGAGCATATCCTTTACATACTAATCTTGCCTTGTTTCTGGAAACTTCTCTTTTCTCATTCATCTTGTTTCTGAAAACCCACTTAGTACCAATCATATTCTTATTTTTTGGTCCAGGTACAAGAGTCCAGGATTTTTTCTTTTCTATCTGTTCAATCTCTTCATTCATTGCTTCAATCTAGCTTTCACCATTCAATGCATCTTTAATAGTTCTAGGTTCAATTCACTAAGAAAACATGTACCTTTAATTTTTTTCCTTGTCATTGCTCCTTTTGTCTAATCTCCAATTATTTGATCAGGTGCATGATGCCTTCTGACATATTTTGCAAGTACAGGATCCTTCCTTCTTGATTCTGGACTTGTTCCACTGGGTTCACCATGCTCAAAAATTCTGTTTTGATCTTCTGTTTGATACTCGGGTTCCACTATCTGAGACTCAGGCACCTCTGTCTGAGACTCGGGTGCCTCTGTCTGCGACTCAGTTCCCTTGTCTATGACTCGATCTCTTTAGTTCGCGACTCAGTTTCCTCTACTAGTATCTTGGGTTGCACAGGTTGCAACTCAGGTTGAACTGTTTGAGTTTGTGCAGATGAATTCAATGGTTAACAGGGATGCTGTCCAATCACCATTGCTTGTGTCTTAGGTATAGTATCAGGTTCATAATATACAAATTTTCTGTAATCCTGAGGCTCTTTACTGCTTTGTTCTTCACCTCTTTCTGCAAACTCATCAATCCTTAAATTGCACACTTTTCATGACTTTATGAGTAGAAAGATTCAAACATTTATATGCTTTGCTTTTACAGGAGTAGCCTAGGAATATACCTTCATCACTTTTTACATCAAATTCTTCATTTCTTGCTTCCTTCAAGATGTAACATTTACTTCCAAATACTTTGAAATAATGAAATTAGTTTTATAGCCATACCATAATTCAATAGGTGTCTTCTCAGTACCTTTCTTTAGTTAAAATCGATTCAAAGTATGAATTGCAATGCCAATGGCTTCCTTCCAGTATTTGGGAGCAACATTCTTTTCAATCATCAAGGTTCTTGCGCAATCCATAATGGATATGTTCCTTCTTTCTGTTATACCATTCTGCTATGGAGTACTAGAAGAAAATACTTGTCTTTTGATTCCTCTTTCATTGTAGAATTCATTGAATTTATTAGAAATGAATTCTTCTTCTCTGTCAGATCTTAAGTATTTGAGTTTCTTTCCTGTTTCTTTTTCAACTCTTTCTAGGTACCATTTGAACTTCTGAAAAGCATTTGATTTTTCCTTGAGAAACATAACAGTCATCATTCTGGAATGATCATCAAAAAATAGAATGAAATACTTCTCACCTGTGTAACTTGTTGTTCCAATTGGTCCACATAAATCAATATATACCATTTCCAAAACTTCTTCTGTATTGTAGTTTTTCCCATTTTCCCAATTTGAAATTGTTTTCATATTGCTAGTTCCGGTTTCTTCAGAATAGAGATTCCAACTCTTACTCTTTTTTTTTTTTTTTCTTTCTTATGTTAACCAAGTTATCAAAGTTCACATGACATAACCTTTTATGCCATAACCAACTTTCTTCTACTTGTGCAATAAAACATGAACTTTCATTGAGATCAAGATAAAATAGATTACATTTAGTTTGTCTACTAGTTCCAACTAGGTTTCCCTTTCTATCCAGGAGCTTGGCCTTACCATTCATGAATTCTACCTTGAAACCAATGTTATTCATTTGTGCCACACTTAGTAGATTGCACTTTAGTTCTTCAACCCAATAATAATTATCACATTTGATTCCTTCTGTTAAAGAAATACAACCTTTACCTTTCACATAGCAGGGTTCATCATTCCCAAAACTGACATTCCCACCATCATAGTGCTCAAGATGTTCAAATTTGGTTTTATCACCTGTTGTATGGTGAGAACAACCACCATCAATTATCCAAGTGTCATTCTTGCTAATATGAGAATATAGTGTTGTCTTTTCATTATCTTCATTATCTGACTCATCCTTAATAGCAATATAAACCATTTCATCTTCATCTTCATCACTATCAGAATCTTTAGCAATGTAACAAGATTTCTTACCTTTGTCTTTTTAGCTTTTGTAGATTTTATAATCTTTCTTGCCTTTGTACTTGTTGAAATATTTCTCACCTTTGTCTTCCTTATTTGGACACTTAGCAGCAATGTGACCAACCTCATCACATGAAAAGAAAATTAATGGTATTCTTCCTTTGTACTGTCCTTTTCCTTTTGCAGCTCTCCTTGCAAATAATGATTCAATGATTTCTAGATCTTCATCATCAGATTCATCATCACTGTCACTATCAATCTATTTTCCTTTCATCTTTCCAAGGTTTAATTTATCTTTGAATGCAAACTCAAGATTGCCAAGATTAGGAGAGTAATTTTCAAAGTTATCCAACTCAAAATATGATAATCCTCCAATAAATCCATCTAGAGTTATACCATTACGGCATCTCATTTCTTGAATAACTGAAACTCTGATTGCATAGATGGGAAGTAAAGTTCTCAATACCTTTCTAACCACTGTTGTGTCTTCAATTACTCCACCTGTAGCTCTGATGGCACTGGCACTTTTCTTGATTATTTCACTGTATTTTGTAATGTCCTCTCATTCTTTCATTTTCATCAAAACAAATTGACCTCAGAAACTTTGTTCTTTGGCTCTTTTTACATTGACATCTCCTCCATGAATATCATGTAGTTTTTTCCACATATCAAAGGCAGTAGGGTAGTCCTTGACTTCATCAAATTTGGAGTAGCTGAGTGCAGAGGCTATATCAATCATCACTATGTTGTGATGCTTCATGTCTATCATTTGATCCACAGTCAAAGGTCTCGGTGGTTCCACATACCTATGGTCCAAGAATTGCAAACTAGTATCTCCAATGGTAGATAGATGTAGTCTCATCAAATCTTGCAATGCTAAAAAAATATCTTTGTTAAGCTTCAAGATCTCCCTTCTATAAGACATCTTTGAGCTTTAGCTTAGACATTGAAACCTTCTCTGAAAGCACTTGGTGCTATGATACCAATTGTTGGAAATAAGTTGAGTAACTGAGAGGGGAGGGTTGAATCCGTTACCACAAAAATAAATCCAAGTCCCTTAGATGTCTTAAATAGATTAGTCAATGTTGCTCGGTTAACACAAATATTCTACTGTCACTCGGTTAACATAAAAAATCTTAAGATATTAACTATGATTATCTTTAGTAAGCAATTGCAGAAACATAAACCATAAAACAAATAAAATGTACACACAGAACACCAAGATTTAACGTGGAAACCCATTATGGGAAAAACCACCAATTGTAACTAGTCACTATTTTTCACTCTTCTGAAGTGAGCCCTATTAGGAGCCAACCCTATTAAAGGTTACAATAACACACTATTAGGTGTGACCCTGTTAGAGGATTTAATCACCCTGTAAGGAGTGGCCTTGTGAGAGGTCTTTAAACACTTCAATGTAGAAATGTCACCTTGTGAGAGGTTTTACAAAAGATTGTTAAGTTTACTCTGTTAAGAGATTTTGATCACTGCTGCAATTGTTAGAAAGTAAGAATAGATTGACCTATTTTGATAAGAAAATTTCTTTGCTGATTCAGATCTCTGTTTCAGATTAAATACTTGATCCTCACTGATAAGATATTCTATTGCAGTCCTCTGTGTTTTTTCCTCAATCAGAATCCCATCTGATTTTGCTTTCACTCTTCATATCACTTATACACACTTCCACACACTCTACAATCCAAACTTGAACTAATATATATATGATAATCCTTGTAAAGTTGTCCTTAATATCCTTCCAAATGAATAATAAAAATCATGTCTGTTGGCTACATATAACCAATTATCCATAAAATATAAACTACTATTAGTCAGCCGACACTAACTATTTTACTCGGTCAATACTGAAATCCTTCAACGCCCGACCAACACTGTAATGCCCAAGTGAACTCGGTTAGAACTGAAAAACACTTTGGTCCTCTTCAATGCCCGAGAGTGCTTGGCATGAACTGACTGTGCTCGATTAGGATTAGACATTTGTGTCAACATTACTATACTTGTGTAAACATCAATGACAATACACAATTGAATAATTGTCATCAACAAGACTATAGTCTTCAATATTATTTAGATATCTCAGAATTTTCTTGACAACAATAATGTGTGATTCCTTGGGATTAGCAGAGAATCTTACTGCTTGCAACTATACCAACTGCATGTGCTATATCTAGTCTAGTATGTACAACATGTATGTGATAAAAACCTACCTGCAAGAGACAACACTAAAACATGCAAACCATTAAGATTAGCCAACAAAGCAATAAAATTCAAGCAAGGGTTAGCATATTCAAATGAAATCCCAAAACAAGGAGTTTAAACCACAACCTCCGATGAGCTTGAACAAGGGCACCCAATGCCTTGTTGATGTGCTCTTAGAGATGGATGTGGGTGTGCTCTCCCAACACAATACTAAATCCCACTATTTGATTGAAAATGCAAGCTAGGTGAAACAATGAAGAGCTCAAGAACAAGTATGAGGAACTTGTCTCAAGCCTTCATCAAATGTATGAGAATGAGAATACAAACTATGCTAATGTGCTATGCAAGATCAAATGAAACCAAAACTAGATTCATTCACCATTATGCCTAAGATGTGATTT
>MU223601.1:1061419-1087499 GCA_018584345.1 Thuja plicata | reverse complement strand
TTGCTTTATTTGATGAAAATTAAATTAATTTAATTGGAAGAATTTAATTAGTAAGTTTAAATATTTGAATTTAAACTATAGGAAATTGAGTTCAATTAATCAATTAATGGTAATTAATCAATTAAAGTTATTTAATTAAATAAAATTAATTATTTAATTAATTTTGGGAATTTGATCAGATGATTTGGAGAATGGATTTAGAGGAAAATAGCTGATTAATTAATGATTAAAAACCATTAATTAATAGATGAAAATTAGTGATTTTTAATGTAAAGTCGCAAGCCTGTCCATTTTAGGGTGTCTACAAATACCATGTCCATATATATATATATATATATATATATATATATAGCATCTAGAACTAAATTTCATTACCAAAATCTTACATTACTCATAGCTAAGCCTGCAAATGCAAAGAAAGGAATGCTTAGCAAAGTTTATAAAAAATCCTACCTCAATTTGGCTCCGAATGACTTTGCGCTCCTTCCTTTTCTCTCGCAACAAAACTCCATTAACATCAAAATGAAAACATGACTCCACACTCCTTTTCTCCCATGACAGACTTAAAAATCAAAATGATTTAGTTTTCACTTTTTTTTTTGGTATAGCCTATAGAAGTCGCAATTTTGACCGTCTAATTAAGCAGTGTTAGAATTCCAACTTAGTCAAGCAGAAATACAAAAAAAAACCCAATTTCACAAAAAAGTGCATCCTCCATCCAAAGTTGCCATCGAAAATTAACACCAAATGTATTAGTGTCTGAAGGAAATTCAAGAAAAATCACTCAAGTCTAAGGATAGTTCTACATCTACCAACAAAAGAGTGAAAGGGAAACCTAAAATAGATTATAAAGGAGAAAAGGACGATGATAAGGATGAGGCTACCGACTTAGATGATGCAGTGAAAATTTTGATAAAGGAAGGAGAAAAGGATGTAAGAATTATCAGAGATCCTACAAAAGAAGGAGAGCGTGCACAAAAGAAGCCTAAACTTGACATAGGTAAACCACATTACTCAAAAAATGGTCCCATTAAGAATATGATTGTTCATGTTATTCTTGTTCAAGTTAAGAGAAATTATAATAGATATGATGAAGATGAGAAGAGGAGAATTGAAAAAAGGAGTAATTTTCTATTTGAACAATTATAAAAAAGCATTAATTGAACTGAAAGGAGAGATACTAGATGAACTCTATAACATCTTAGATGGAATAAGACTCTATATATAAGCTTGTCCTCGGGTCGACCTACGAGTTGTGCTTTGGCCCTCGTAGTGCTTCGACCCTCTATAAATTTGTATATTCCATGTATATCCTTCCTACTTTGTGGTGAGCTCACCGCGTCCTTTCACGTCTAGACCAAATTGTTGAGATCACCCTCATGGCGCCTACCTGGCTCAAACTCTACCCACCTCGCCCATTCGAGCCATGGAGCTTTCTCTCTCCTCTATCATGTCACCTTAATGGTGGGATTAATTTCCCCATGAAAAAGCATTCAAAACCCATCCCATCTAGCATTCATTTCCCTTGTGTCAGCCCACTTGTCGCCATTAAGAGCCTTTCACACCATCTGTCATGTGGCCACGTGATGACCCATGTAATCCAAGTACAGCTCACTGTCGGTCACGTCGACAATGACTAGTTTCTCTAGACTCCGAGTACTGGGAAGTCCCTGGGTCTTTATCCCATTTGTGTCACCTAAACTAATATCCCGAGCCCCGGGGCATTGGTCAGAATCCAATCCTTGTTAACTTTGATATTCTGGGATTTTGATCCATACTAATACTTTTTTGAACAGGTGTGAAATGATGATCAATTCCCTAGAGTCCCTAAAAAGTTGTATTCCTTTTTTAAATCATATTATATGTATTGACGGTTCTCTGATCTTGCAAGTTGCAGATAATCAAATCAACATGTCTGAAGTGAAAATTCCTCTTGGAAGTTCAGAGCTTCCAACCACCTCCACTCGGGTGGCCACAAAAACTAAGGCCGAGAAGATGCTAGCCAAACTACCGTTAACCTCCAAATACCCGAGCAAGGGTGTTCTTGTGAGGTCCAAGGTGGACTCCAAGCTCCAAGAAATAACAAAACCCCCAGGATTGGCACCAAAAGCTTAGGTTCACCCTCTGGGTGGATCACATCAGAATAAAGGAAGCCCTAGGGACATCTCCATTTCACCTGGTTAATGGCCAGAATCCAGTGTTCCCCATCAACTTACAAATCCCAATCTTACAGTTTATGCAGGAATTCAGCAACTGGGACAATATTGTGGAGGTTTGGCTTCTAAACCTGGTGAGAATGGAGGAACAAAGAGATGTGACATTAGGACACGTCACGTGTCAACAAGCAGTGGTTAAGTGATGGTTTGACCGAAAACCCAGTATAAGGCCTTTCAGATTTTGGACCTGGTCCTCTTGTGGGACAAGACCCAGGAAAATAAGGGAAAGCACACCAAGTTTCAACGACTCTGGCTCAGACCATATCTGATTTCTGAGATCTACGAGGCAAATACCTATCACTTCAATACCATGACCAGAGAAGCCGTCCCGTTGCCTGTCAATGGATAGTTTCTTAAGCACTATTTCAAATGAGGTAAGTGGCAAGTTTGTCCGAAGTTGTACTATATGTAAAGTTCTTGCTTGTAAATATCTCTCCTGGTGCTCCTTATGGAGTGCCTTGGCCTTGTAAATAGTTGTTGGCCATCCTCCGGGACCACTTTTATTTTCTTTATTTATTTTTGTTTTACGATTGTTCTCTGGGTTCCCAGCGTGTTGTCTTCTTCTTGTAGACAGGTATGCTTTGCATAACATCTAGTCCCTAGAATGGTACCTTATGCATTTTGAGTAGTTTTAAATCTATTGTTAGTATGGTGGAATTTGTCCGCACTCTGGAGTTATTTTGTACATTTGGTAATAGGTTACGAGTAATCTTCATTAGATTCATATCTTGAAAGTCCGGACATCGGTTGACAAAAAATACAAGAAGCAAGTAATCACATGGTCCTTGTGGGCAGATAGGTTGCACTAATTATTGGCCAATTTTGAAGATCATAAAAATATCCCGAGTCTAGGACATTCTCTCCTGTTTGGAAACTTAAAATGGGTGGCGAGGTGAAAGAAGTACCGCTTTGAAAATTAGCTAAGCTTAAGGTTCACGGTGAAAGAAGTATCGCCTTCCCATCTTCAAAAGAAAAGAGAAGAAAAGAAATGAAGAATAGAGAATTTAGGTATCTAGGGGAAACGTGCAAGATAGGATGACTTTGGTCGAATTTATTCAGTGCCTCCTCTCTGCTACTCCTGGAAATCATTGGCTTGATTTTCTTTCAAAGCACACACCTCATAGTTGATGAAGGGCCGAAAGATTGAATCAATGATGAGTCAGATTTTCTCAGACACCTCGCGCCTTACAAGCAACATTCTCTAGGTAAAGATTAATTCTGGTTTTTCTAACCAGAGATTCTAAAGTTCTCGAATGTGCTAAGGCATTCATCCCAGTGGGTCGGCATTTGTTATGCCCTGCATACCCGTCCCTACATTTTGTAGGCAAAATGTTGGGTCCCTCTTTTTGATTTTTGTTTTTCCTTGGTTCCTTTTTGTTTCCTTTTGTTTTTCTCTGGGCTTTGCTTCCATGAGGGTCATTTTATTTTGCTTTTGGTTCTCTTGCCTCTGGGACCTGGTCCCGGAGTGTGTTTGTCTTTTGAGTCAGCCAGATCCTGGACTCTAGGATTCTCTGTCACCACATCTTTTTTTAGAAGATATGGTTACCCAGAATCCCCAGGCCCATTGGCTGGAGGTTTGCCTTTTTTTGAGTTTGTGGAAGGAAAGAAGGATGTTTTACCCTAAGGGTATAAATAAGTTTCACCAGTCACTTTTACACTTACCATGATCAAAATACTCAGAGCGATTAAAGTGATTCAAAGGTGATTAAGGAAATCCAATAGGGTTAAGTTTGATTTTCTCTCTGTGATTAACGATCGATTAGCAGTAATTCACGGTGGTGTGTTAGCAGTTGTTTGAAGCTTCCTAGTTTGCACAATGCCTCCCGTGCTTTTCTTCCCGCATTCTCCTTGTTTTTAGGTAGGCCCTTCTGGTTCTCCTTCATGCTTTCTGGTGTGGTTTCTGGTTTTTATTTTTGTTTTGGTTTTTGCCGTGTCTTCTATTTTTCTTGTTTGTTTCTAGTTTCATTCCCATCATTGCCTCTCGTTGGTGGGATGGCTCTACCTGAGGGTTGTCTGCCCTCTGTGCAGTTGTAAATTGGTGGGTTTTTGTATATATCTTGTACATTCTATAATTCTCTGTAAATAGTTGTATATAGGCTTATCCTCGGGTCGATGTGTGAGTTGTGCTTTGTCCCTCATAGTGCTTTATCCCTCTGTAAATTTGTATATTCCATATATATCCTTCCTGATTTCTGGTGTGCTTGCCACGCCCTTTCACGTCTAGACCAAATTGTTGAGCTTTCCCTCATGGGGCCTACCTAGCTCAAACTCTGCCCACCTTTCCTGTTCGAGCTATGGTAGCTTTCTCTCTCCTCTATCATGTCGCCTTAATGGTGGGATTAATTTCCCCATGAACAAGGATTCAAAACCCATCCCATCTGGAATTCATTTCCCTCGTGTCAGCCCACTTGTCACCATTAAGATCCTTTCATGTCATCTATCGCGTGGCCAAGTGATGACCCATGTCAGCCAAGTACGGCTCGCTTCCGATCATGTCGACAATAGCTAGTTTCTCCAGACTCTGGGTACTAGGAAGTCCCTGGGTCTTCATCCCATTCGTGTCGCCTAAACTAATATCTCGAGCCCCCAGGCATTGGTCAGAATCCAATCCTTGTTAACTTTGATATCCCAGATTTTGATGCATACTAATACTTTTTTGAACAGGTGAAAAATGATGATGAATTCCCCAGAGTCCCTAAAAAGTTGTATTCCTTTTTTTATCATATTATATGTATTGACAGTTCTCCGGTCTTGCAGGTTGCAGATAATCCAATCAACATGTCTGGAGCGACAAATCCTCCTGGAAGTCCAGAGCTTCCAACCACCTCCACTCGGGTGGCCATGAAAACTAAGGCTGAGAAGATGCTGGCCAAACTATCGTTTACCTCCAAATACCCAAGTGAGGGTATTCTTGTGGGGTCCAAGGTCGACTCCAGGCTCTAGGAAATAACAAATATAGAGTTCAAACTATGGGCTGAAATGCAGAGCTTGGTCCAAGCCATATACCAACTAAGGATTGCCAGAGATGAGATGGCAAAATACGTAGCTGCCTTCAGAATCATCAAGGCCACAAGATTACCCTACTTGGTGCAAGTACTAGAACTAATACTTCAACTAGCGATGCTCTACAATGCCCCCACCCAGGTTGTTTTTCTCGCTGATCCCCTGCCGCTACACTACCCAGCGCCCATCATTAATCTGGATGCGACCACTTTTTCTTTAGGGCTGGGGATCCCCCAATTCAAGGGAACCATTGTTCTCTCCTGGTATGCATCATTGAAGGAGTTTAGGGAAGCTTCCCTTCTTGCCTGAAAACATCTCAATAGTCACTATTTGAAGTCCCCAAGGAGGGACTATAAAAAGATGAAGATGGAGATTCCCTGCGGGGACTTTAAAGAATGTATTCAGGTGGGAATCATATTTTTATGCAGGCTCTTTGGAGAAACCCATGCCTAGGACTTTTCGGCATGGACATATTACTTTCTCTACTGCATCAGCATCCACAGTCAGACCTTCAACTGGGTGGTTATCATCACCAATCACGTAGATGGGTAGCTAAAGAGCATCCTTGAGAAATCAAAATTCTACATGACATCCTATGTATTGTGGGCACTAGCCCAATAGAGACCTTCTTTTCAGGGTTTGTAGATAGCGGGCGTTCTCAGGAATGGGCCCGTCCAGTTGGCCCCATGGGGGAGTTATCCCCAGGTTCAGTGGGAACTCAACTTCCCAATTTTTTTAGGGTAAATGACATGTTCGTCTACCACAACATTTTGACACTTACTCAGGATACTGGGTACCGGTTGTTGTAGGAGGTGGTGAACTTGGTAAGCACTTATGATAATTATTTTACTCAATTCCAACATCACACATATATTCGAGTGACCAACTTCTTTGAGAAACCCTACCTACTCCCTAGGTATTGCGGGGATAGGATCATCCTTTTGGAGTTCTATAGGCAGATCCTAGAGCTCCACACATTCTTTGCCTTGAAAATGGCTACATCTATTCTGTTCCTGATGGTTTGTGGGAACTATTCTTGTAGTCTCGCGGTGGCCAAAGAGGCCAACAATGAGTTAAAGAGTCTAGGACTGGCAGAATTCTACCATACCAGAAGAAATTTTGATCTAGTGGAAAAAATAAGGGAGGCACTACCTGGGTATCCGCATTGCACAAAGATGATATTGAATATTTCTAGGACAATTTTGATCTCCAAGCCTGATAGCACTCTCAGATGTCCAAAGGCTTAATGAAGGCCCTCAACCTTTGGGGCTTCCTGAAAGATTTCACAAATGATGGGCCTCTGGAGGACCCATCATATAGAGAGCATGGGATCGACAAATTAGATCTCCCTCCGATAGATTGGGGCACCTCAGAGAACCTAACAGTTGAAGATGTGTCTCACCCGATTATCGATAATAGTCATAGGTATTTTGAGTGAGTGTGTTGGAGGAGCACTCGAAAAGGCCCAATTGTGCGGAGGTCTGCTTCAACCTCCGGAGCCACTGGACCAAGTAAAAGTAAGGGGAAGGAGAAAGAAAGTGCTCTAGCCCAAGTGCCTTCCCAAGGTACGCTCCCCATGATGGAGCAAATTCACTAACAACTAGAGGCATCGAGGCTAACAAGCCAAAGGATAAGTGCCCAGCTCTCCCCCAGCCTCCTCGCAACTCCAGTGGCATCTGCCCGCCCGGAGGGATCCCCATCGTTGGAAACACTTATGAGTAGACAAACATTTGCTGAGGCAGAGTCTACAAATATTTTTGATGCCGGGGCCCTGTTACAAAGAAAGAAGAAGCAAAAGGTAACCCATCCCCCAAGCGCAGACATGGGCCCCGACATACCCAATGTTCCCCCAGTGGAAATCAGTTCAAACTCCCCTGAATTGGATGATATTTCAGAGACCTCTCCCCACATGATGACTTTTATGACATCTTCAGGATGGATGAGATCATGAACCAGCATGGGGAAATAGATAAGGCGCTGGAAGAAATTTCTACCCACAAGAAGGAAGTGATTCCCGCTGAGGAAGCAATACTGAAAAAAGAAATTTCCACGGAGCAAGAGGTCCAGGAACTTGAAAAATAGTCAGGAAAGGAAGAAACACAAAAAGAGCTTGAACGGGAGGAGACACCGATCCAAGGGACCAAGGAAAAATTAGGGAAAGAAAATGATGAGCAACCGACGACTAGGGAAATAGGACCAACGGGATCAACCATACCCCCAACCATCACATTTCAAGTGCCTTTGGTTACTCCGGGTGGTCATATGCCCCGTAGTAAATTTGGCAACGCGGTTTCAATGGATCAACAACCAAACATTGGACAGACACCTCCACCATCTCTGGAGGATGTTCCAATGGGGAAGGACGTCCTGACGAATGACGCCAAATAAGAAGAACAACAACAACATGATGAGGGGAAAAACCCCAAAAATATAAATGTCAACTCAACTAATGCTAAGAAGGAAGGGGAAATCCCTGATGATACATGTGATGCTAATATCAGTGGAGATGAGGTCCCAGACATCACAGATAAGGATGCCACTAGGGTGGAAGATACCGAGGCTTACAAAGAGCAGGAACATGAACATGAAAAGGAGAGAGAACCCGATGAAATAGTTGATACTAGGAATACACTGTTGGACTCCAAAGGGGATCCCAATACTCATGCCTGCACAAAAAAACCACCCCAGCTACCATAATGGCTGGTAGAATCTAGAAAGAGAAAGGCCTTGATGGCAGTGACAAGTGTTCCACTCTCCCTTGCTGAAATGATGGCCCAAAACACAGAGGCTAAGAATCCCAAAAAGGCCCGGATAGTCCATACCATCTGGACCGGTCCGGGAGGAAGCACAGTTGCAAAAATTGCAACACATCCCCCAGATGCAGACATGGAGACAATAAGGGCCAAATATTACACAATCACAGAAGTACCTCAGGGGAGGAGGGATAAGAAGGGAGAGTTAGACCTGCTAAGAGAGGCAACCCGGGCAGTGGAAGACAGGTATGATAAACTAACACAGAAGTTGAAGGAGGAAAGAAAAAAGAATGAAAATCTCCCCAGGCTTTTAGCAGAGCTTACACAACCCCTAGCCGAGATCCATCCAGAAGTCTCCACTACTGGACCACCGCTTCTGCAAGGTGACATGGATGCTCTTAGGGATATGAAGAAAAAGGCACAGGCTGTGGACAAGTGGATCACCAAACAGGTCAAGGCCTTAAATGAATTTTTTGAGGTATCCCTCCTAGACCTTTACTTGGCCAAAAATCTCTTGGGCCAAGTAACCATTGCCATTTTTATATGGGAAGGGAACTTAGAGAAGTACGAAGGGTGGAGGATCAGATTAGATGAATTCATCAACTCTGGGGAAGAGGCCATCATAGAGGCAAGAATTTTGGGAGAGGAATCACTCAAATTCCTCTAGGCCCAGTACTCCAGACTTGGCCTCAATATTGAGGTATGCAAGAAACTAGTCACAACCCTAAAAGAGAAAGTCACGACGGTCTGGTATCTTGTGGGCCTATTTAAAGCATTCATTGGAAGGGTGTCACAAGTCGACCCCTTCACCATGGGAACATGTGCCCCGGAGGATTACATCCTCAATAAATATGATGAGCTGATGGAGTCCCGGTATCAGTCTGCCAGAGAATTTGACAGAGGGAAACTATCAAGAATATCCAAAATGATGCTTCAGGCTCATGACGCAGTAAAAATAGTAGATAAATTCTGGGACGGGGCCAAAGAAATTGAAGAGAACTTCGAAGATGTCCATGACTGGTGGAATAACATCAAGGACATAGATGGTGATGGCATCAACCAAATTTTGGAGGCATTTAAGAACAACAAGGGACAATAAAGTTCTCTGGATTCTAGGGATTCTCACCAGCGGGGTGTATTTCTTAGTATTCATTATTCTTTGGGCGCAAGCCCCCAGATTCCAGAATTCTAGAACTAATAGTTTTGTATTCTTTTGATGACCTGCATCCAGGTTCCTTGGAGCTGACTGGTCATTGTCAAGCGGTTAATAAGGGTGTCAAAAAGTAGGTGACTCTAGTAGGGTATGTTAGATTAAGGGATGAATCTGATAGGTGGTCTTCCCAAGGTGCCACTCGAGCATTAACTACCTGACACATCAAAGACAATGAGCAACATTTTTCATTGATGAGGCATGTAGCCTCGAACTCTGGAAGGATCAAATTTCTTCTATTCTTACTTCGACACTCTTCTCAATTCTGATTCTTCCAACTCCTTTCTTGTCTTCTTCTGCCTATCTATCAGACCTCTACTCTTTTCGAGAGGATTGTAAAGTGGTACAAGTAGTACCAGCCACCAGATATTGTATTTTAATGGTTGAGTGTATAGTTAGATTAGGTTAGTTTTAGGGAAACCTTTGTGTATAAATAATAAGTTTGACCTCATTTCAAGGGTCGACAAAATTGATGATTTCATAGTCCATACTATTTGCATTTATCATTTTCATTTCGTGTAGTTGCAGAGCTCAATGCTCTGTAGTTTCTAGTATTTATCAGTAGTAAGATGCTCTCTTGGAGCCATTGATGTACACACCAGTGATGCTGGAAACCTATTAATGAAGAAAGAAGATTTCTGGCAATGACATTGTTGGCATTCTGATCTCTGAGTTAACGCTCTTTTGTGCTGTATGTTTTGAATGTCATCTGCTCTAATAGTTTTAAGTAGATTAACAATCTCCTTTCCCCTTGCTATTGATTATGTATGAATTGTTGGTTCTGTATATGTTCAGTATTTAGTATAGTTCATTGGAGCATGGTTAATGTTTGAAATATTTAGCATAACTATAAGTAGAAGGAATGAAATCTTAACCTTGGTGTATCTTTTGCTCTTTATTTGGTGAACTAATGCATGCTTGCAGGAAACCCTGACCTATTAACAAAATCCCCAGAGAAGACGAGTTAAAAAAACTAGCTATCCCCCCGAACAAAACAGTGACACACCCAACTTAGCTCCCCACACTATCGAGACCCAACACTCAGGTGCTTGAAGGCCCAGATAATTTATTCCCCAAACAACCTTTACAGGAAAAGTTGGCCAGTACCTCAGTACCCGGTGATAAGTTACATCTGTTGATGAGACCGATCACAAAGTTCCATCAATAGAAACTGGCGCTAGAAGGAGGGCATGAGCTCATCCCCTTCGAAAGATTTTAGCTTTACACCGCTCGAGGGTTCCCATACCATAGTTTTAGGAATCAATCTTTTAGTGGGATTGGGTTTTTTTCGCTCACGTGTTTTGAAAGAATCCTTCGATCAGACCCAAACCCCAGAAAGTTTATTGAACTTGGGCCTCTTGCTCGAAAGAAATGGACCGCGCAGACCAAGCAACCTACCAACCTTGTCTGGGGATTTGCTACACCGCAAAATACCCAAATAGCCTAGAAAATCTTGGGGACTGATGCTCAGACTAGCCAAAATCTAACACACCCAATGGAAAATTACTTTGGTAATATCGGGTCGCCAATGGGGCAGTTCCCTGGTGCTACCAACGATCTTCCTCTGCATCTGGAGAAGATTTGTCCTAGATATGAGAATTTAGGATCACGAACTATAGAAGAGCATCTGTAGGCATATAAAGATGTCATGAACTGACACCGGATCCAACATCAAGACATTGTGACCCAGATGTTTCCTCTATCCTTGGGACATAATGAGTTAAACTGGTACCTTAACTTGCCGGCCAACTCCATCAATAGTTTGTAGGATATGGAAGACACCTTCTTGGAAGCCTTCTGCGTTCACATGGACCCCATGTTATGCCACAACAAGTTTATCTGCATTAGGAAGGAACCAAATGAGCCCCTCGCAACATTCAACCATCAGTTCCAATGCACCTTGAAGTGGTGCATGGGCCCCTTCATTCCATCCACAGATGTGACCATCAGACATACCTTAACGCCATGGACCCTTTTGTTGCCACTCTCCTTTGGAGAACCACCACCGCAACTGACCATGATACTCTAGCAAAGGTTTACAACCTGGCCCTAGAGTTGTCTCGCGGTTTGAGAAAAGCTCCCGACGAGATTCAACAGAGCACACCATTCAACATGATACTCAGTGGAAATTATTATGCTAGGGGATACAACCCCAATCAGGAAATGGGTGCCCCAGTGATGGCCATGAACCCACCACTGCCAATAGATTAGCAGGACTGATATGTATATCCATCGCAAACTCAGACAATACCAGGTCTAGAATTTGTTCCCTGGAAGCAGCCCTAGCAAATGAAACAACCATTGACACAACCCTCCAGAGTACCTTTCTTCCAGTTGCCCATGGCTAGTGGATTGCCATCCTTGACTCTGGGAGCTGCTGCCACTTTTCCCAGGAACCAACCACAACAACTGTCACACTGTGACATGAACACCCAATTGTCCACCGAGGTCGAATCCCTCTGGCAATTGGTTTCCTCCCTAACTGTGGAAATGGGATAGATGAAGGTGGGGCCTTCCGTGCCCCACAACCCCAATTCTCAGAGAGGGAATATCTTCTCCGGACAATGAAATACCAATTCCAGAGGAATGAACTATAACAACGAGCCTCAGCCCAACCAACAACAATGGAATAACAATGTGAATATCAGAGGTCCTCCCCCGAACCAAAACACTACTCAGGGTGGTGCTGGACCCTATCATTCTGCACAGCTTATAGAATTCCACCCCCTGACCAATTGGTGTAGATTGCATGGCACCGGCTCTCATTCCGAGGTGAAATGCGCCATGCTGGAGAAGGTCATTATGATCTCCTAGTTGGATAGACAAAAAATTGTCGATCCTACTCCCCCAGAAACACCTGCGCAAGAGCCTACTCACAGTGCCTTCACCTGTGAGATTTCTTCTTTAGGCTAGATGAAGAGGACAAAGAAGAACTTGAATCGTAGGGGTTATTTGATTAATCTACCCTGGCCTTTGAGGCCAATGCCTTCACTAACCCGCAGACTCCCTACAACACTTGGAGTCAAGCTGGTAAAGGACCAGTTTACACACTGATATCTCCCAAAGATACCCCTCCCTGGGACAACATGACCAATCGCTCCTTCCCTCTGAAGGGACCTAGATCTAACCAAGCCAAGCATCCGACCGAGGAAAGCCCAAGGCATTAGAATGAACCACCAAGGCATTAGAATGAACCACCACCTCCATGATCTTGATGGAGGTTTTATTGAATTGTCCTGAGCAGAGGAAGTCTCTTTTGAAGCTCTTGGGAAACCTGAAAGCTATCAGTCGCCCACACAAGACTGTCACTTTTGATGATGCTAACGCGGCTATCTCCCGGGGAAACATAGAGGATCCTCCCTTCCTACTAGGTTTGAACATATAAGGGAAGAACCTACACAAATGCTTGGTAGATTCCAGAGCTTCGGGCAATGTCATGCCCTTATCCATATGCCAGAAGCTCAGACTCTTTCCCAACCCATCCAAAGGTGTAGTATTCCAACTGGAAAAAACAACTGTAAAAATGGTAGGTGAGCTGAAGAACATCCGGATTCAGCTCATCCAAGACCCCCAGATATCGAGTATAATAGACATCCAAGTGGTGGGAATCCTCGAGACTTATGGAATGTTGTTAAGTCAAAATTGGTCTAAGGCCCTTAATGGGTATTTCTCCATTGACTTCTCCCACTTGTGGCTCCCCTAGGAGGGGCAGTCTAACCAGATTCATGTAGAAAGTGAGCCCAAGATGAAGTAGGCCCTCACTGAAGTCGGGAGGGTAAATGAAGTCCTTTTCTCTGAGACCCACCTAGGGTGTACTGACCCCTAGAGATCCTAACATTTGACTTCACCCCTGGGGAGGATACCATAGTCTCTTAGAGAATTTAGGACCTGGACAAAAAAATTAGGGGTGAGGTTAACTCACAAGGTAGCACAGCAACTCCAGCTACACTCTTGTTTGGCACTTGGTGCCGGTGCACTATCAGAAACATTCTAAACTAGAGTGTGAGCCTTGCATCGCTGCTACTATCCATCACATCAATGCCCTCTAAGAGAAAGAACACAAAATAGATTTTCCTGGACGCAGTAATCATTTTGGTGGTACACCTAAGGTGCCACTTGTCTAGGAATCCCAACCAAAGGCTTCTCCAGAGGAAAAACTCACCCACGCGTCATCAGAGCCAGAGGAAACTCCTCCCAACCCTCCCAAAATCAATCCAAACACCACTTCGCCTTCCTAGCCCCAGAAAATGAACAATGACTTGTGGACCCTAAAGTTTGACCAGTCCCAGTCTAAACAAGGCTATGGGGCCAGAGTGGAATTGATCAACCCATGGGAAAAATAATTCCTCATATCTTATAGGTTGCAGTTCAACTGCACAAATAAAATCATGAAGTATGAGGCCTTGGTCCTTGGACTCTTGTTCGCACTAAGGAAAGGAATCACCTACCTCCGGGTACTAGGTGATTCAGAGTTGATCGTTAAACAGATCCAGAGCCAATATACTTGTCATGACAAAAGGTTGGCCACATACCACAACCGGGCATGGAGCCTCATTGAAGATTTTAATCCCTTCAGCATTGAACTCATTCTTGAGAAACTCAACTACATCCCAGATGCCCTTGTCATATCCGCCAGCACCCTTGAGCCAATGGCTGGCTCCCAGCTCTGGAAGTTCTCTATTGAGATGGTCCCCAACCCATTCATCCTGGACAATATCACCCACTTTCAAGTTTTTGAGGATGATGAACATATTCTGGCCTTTATGGCCAATGTTGGTGTTTTCGAGGATCAGATAGTGGAAGAAAGAGATCATGACGATACTGGGTAGGGTGAAGAGGATGATGGGATCATAGACTTACCAACCAACACCATCCCTAAGGGGATGGTAGCCCTTGAACACATCTTTGACTCAGACCCCCGAGGCTGAGAAAAGATACCATCCTCCTCAGAGGGAGGAAAATTCAAAAAAGTTAACATCAGCCAGGCTGATGAAGAAAAAATTATGCACATTGGAACCTCCTACTCCCCAGAGGAGGAGAAGATTCTTGCAGTTCTCTGAGAATACATCGATGTAATTGCATGGGGGTATGAGGATTTGAAGACTTACAACATATTCATCATGACCCATACCATCCCACTCAAACCAGATGCTAATCCCTTCCAGAAAAAGAAAATACTGGTAAATCCATCTATCAAACCTCTAATTCACCAGGAGGTTTAGAAACTGCTATTAGCCCAGATTAACTTTCCTATCCAGCACACAACTTGGGTCGCCAACCTCATCCTTGTGAGGAAGAAGAGTGGCGAGATCTTCCTTTGCATGGATTTTTGCAATTTGAAAAAGGCATCTAAGAAGGATAATCACCCTCTCCCCTCGTTGGATAAGGTATTACAAATCATGAATGGATCCCAAATGATGTCCTTCCTGGATGGGTATGTCAGGTGTAACTAGGTCATGGTTAAGTACGAAGATAGAGACAAAATGACATTCACCACCAAGTAGGGAATGTTTGTGTATTGGAGAATTCCCTTTAGCCTTATCAACATAGGGAAAACATTTCAAAAGGCTATGGACATTGTGTTCGAAGGCCTAGTTAACAGATGCATAATCATCTACATGGATCATTTGACAATCTTTTCTTGGGACAGACGTGATCACTCTGCCCACCTCACCCAACTTTGCGAGAGATGTCGCTGGTATGGGATCTCCCTCAACCCTAAGAAATGTATAGTCAGGGTCACCGAAGGGAAATTTATTGGGCATATTGTCTCTGAGAAGGGTATATTGATTGACCTTGAGAGATTTGAAGCATTCCTGAATCTACAGATGCCCAACATCAAGAAAGAAATGAGATCTTTCTTTGAAAAGATAAAATTTTTCCCGTGATTCATCACTGGATTCACCGAGATAGTAAAGCCACCTAATGATATGATGAAGAAATATATGAAGATTGAGTGGAGCCTTGAAGCAAAGTGAGTGTTTTCTAAGATCAAGCAAACCATAGTGGAGGCACCTGTCCTGGCGAGTCTGGACTATTCCCTCCCATTCCACATATACTCCTTCGCTTCACCACATTCCACAACAGCAGTCCTAATCTAGAAGGTTGAAGGGGAAGAATGACCCATCACTTTTATGAGCTCCCCCTTCAAGAATTCTGAAGTCTGATATCCGCCCTTAGAAAATAAGGCTTTTTCTATTGTCTGGGTCGTGAAGAAATTTTGATAGTACATTCTCTGGAGCAAAGTGCATGCTATCATTTCGGACGAGGTAGTTAAATCTCTACTGCTACAGAGTGAACTGGGAAAATGTTGGGGGAAATGTATGTCCATCCTCCAAGAATATGATCTAGAAATGCAACCCATGAGAATAGTCCAAGGCCAGGGACTATGTAGAGCAATGGCAGAAGGAACTCAAGACATTGAATGCCAAACTTACACAGTGGAGTCCGTCACTCATGGCCTATGGTATACCGATCTAGTGTACCTACTACTCAACAACAGATGCCCGAAGGGGCTCTCCCCAAACAAACGTTGTGCCTTATGGCTGAAAAGTGCACACTTCATAATAGAGAATAGAATGCTTTTCCATAGAAACTATGAAGGGATATACCTTCGATGCATTGATAGGGACCAAGTTGCGAAAATAATTGAAGAATTTCACTAGAATTTTGGGACCGAGCATGGCTTAGTTGATGCCACATCCCACCAGATTCTCTGGGCCCAATACTATTGGCCCTGCATCTTTAAGGATTTCTATACTCATGTTAGGAGATTCCACACTTGCCAAACAACGACACATCGTGAGCGAAACCCAGCCATGCCTTTCCAGTTTGTCTTTGAAGTTAGACCCTTCTCCCAGTGAGCATTTGATTTCATTGGGGAAATTAACCCCAACTCATCAGCCAACCACCGGTACATTTTGACTGCTACCGATTACTACACTCAGTGGCCTAAAGTGATTCCTTATAAAAAAAATATGGCGGATGTAGTTATTAAATTCCTAGAGGAAAACATAGTCACTCATTTCAGAATGTCGTTTGCTATAGTATGTGATAATAGTCTGGAATTTTCTTCGACGCAATTACTTGATTTGACCTATGAAAGAAGGATCACCTTGAAGTTGTCCAACAACTACTACCCCCAGGGTAATGGTGTGGCTGAATCCACTAATAAAAATCTGTTGGAGGTGATCAAACATCTATTAGAAAAAAACCCCTGGGACTGGCACCAAAAGCATAGGTTCACCCTCTTGGTGGATTGCATTAGAATAAAGGCAGCCCTAGGGACATCTCCATTTCACCTGGTTAATGGCCAGAATCTAGTGTTCCCCATCAACTTACAAATCCCAATCTTACAGTTTATGCAGGATTTCAGCAACTGGGACAATATTGTGGAGGTTCGGCTTCTGAACCTGGTGAGAATGGAGGAACAAAGAGACATGACATTAGAACACATCGCGTGTCACCAAGTAGTGGTTAAGCGATGGTTTGAACAAAGAGCCTAGTTAAGGCCTTTCAAATTTTGGACCTGGTGCTCTTGTGGGACAAGGCCCAGGAAAATAAGGGAAAGCACACCAAGTTTCAATGGCTCTAGCTCATACCATATATGATTTTTGAGATCTACGGGGAAAATACCTACTGCTTCAATACCATGACCGGAGAAGCCATCCCGTTTCTTGTCAATGGATAGTTTCTCAAGCACTATTTTGAATGAGGTAAGTGGTAAGTTTGTCCAAAGTTGTACTATATGTAAAGTTCTTTCTTGTAAATATCTCTCTTAGTGCTCCTTATGGAGTGCCTTGGCCTTGTAAATAGTTGTCGGTCGTCCTCCGGGACCACTTTTCTTTTCTTTGTTTGGTTTTGTTTTTGGTTTCCTTTTATTTTATGTTTGTTCTCTGGGTTCCCAGCGTGTTGTCTTCTTCTTGTAGAAAGGTATGCTTCGCATAACATCTAGTCCCTAGAATGGTACCTTATGCATTTTGTGTAGTTTGAAATCTATTGTTAGCATGGTGGAATTTGTTCACACTCTGAAGTTATTTTGTACGTTTGGTAATAGGTTACGGTAATCTTCATCAGATTCATATCTTGAAAGTTTGGACATCGGTTAACAAAAAATCCAAGAAGCAAGTAATCGCATGGTCCTTGAGGGCAGATCGGTTGCACTAATTATTGGCCAAGTTTGAAGATCATAAAAATATCCCGAGTCTGGGACATTCTATCCTATTCAAAAACTTAAAATGGACGGCAAGGTGAAAGAAGTACCACCATGAAAATCAGCTAATCTTAAGGTTCACGGTGAAAGAAGTACTGCCTTCCCATCTTCAAAAGAAAAGAGAAGAAAAGAACTGAAGAATAGAGAATTCCAGTATACGGGGGAAACATGCAAGATAGGATGACTTTGGTTCAATTTATTTAGTGCCTCCTCTTTGCTGCTCCCAGAAATCGTTGGCTTGATTTTCTTTCAAAGCACACACCTCACAGTTGATGAAGGGCTGAAAGATTCAATTAATGATGAGTCAGATTTTCTCAGACACCTCGCGCCTTACAAGCAGCATGCTCCAGGTAAAGATTAATTCTAGTTTTGCTAACCAGAGATTCTAAAGTTCTCGAATGTGCTAAGGCATTCATCCCAGTGGGTCGACATTTTTTATGTTCTGCATACCTGTCCCTACATTTTGTAGGCAAAATTTTGTGTCCCCCTTTTTGCTTTTTGTTTTTCCTTGGTTCATTTTTGTTTCCTTTTGTCTTCCTCTGGGTTTTGCTTCTGCGAGGGTCATTTTCTTTTGCTTTTGGTTCTCTTGCCTTCAGGACCCGGTCTCAGAGTGTGTTTGTCTTTTGAGTCGGCTAGATCCCAGACTCTGGGATTCTTTGTCACCACATCTTCTTTTTTTAGAGGATATGGTTACCTGGAATCCCCGGGCCCATTGTCCAGAGGTTTGCCTTTTTTGGAGTTTGCGGAAGGAAAGCGGGATGTTTTACCCTAAGGGTATAAATAAGTTTCACCAGTCATTTTTACACTTGCTGTGATCAAAATACTCAGAGAAATTAAAGCGATTCAAAGGCGATTAAGGCAATCCAACAGGGTTAAGTTTGATTTGTTCTCTATGATTAACGATTGATTAGCAATAATTTGCGGTGGTGCATTAGCAGTTGTTTGAAGCTTCCTAGTTTGTAGAGTGTCTCCCGTGCTTTTCTTCCTGCATTCTCTGTGTTTTTAGGTATGCCCTTCTGGTTCTCCTCTGTACTTTCTGGTGTGGTTTCTGGTTTTCATTTTCATTTTGGTTTTTGTTGTGTCTTCTATTTTGCTTGTTTGTTTCTAGTTTCATTCATGTCGTCACCTCCCATTGGTGGGATGGCTCTGCTAGAGGGTCGTCCACCCTCTGTGCAGTTGTAAATTGGTGGGTTTTTGTATATATCTTGTACATTCTGTAATTCTCTATAAATAATTGTATATAGGCTTGTCCTCGAGTCAACCTAGAAGTTGTGCTTCAGCCCTCGTAGTGCTTTAGCCCTCTATAAATTTATATATTCTATGTATATCCTTCCTGCTTTGTGGTGAGCTCACCGCACCCTTTCACGTCTAGACCAAATTGTTGAGCTCACCCTCATGGCTCCTGCCTAGGTCAAACTCCACCCACCTTGCCTGTTCAAGCCATGTAAGCTTTCTCTCTTCTCTATCATGTCACCTTAATGGCGGGATTAATTTCCCCATGAACGAGCATTCAAAACCCATCCCATTTGGCATTCATTTCCCTTGTGTCAGCCCACTTGTCATGATTAAGATCCTTTCACGCCGTCTATCGCATGGCCAAGGGATGACCCATGTCAGCCAAGTATGACTCGCGGTCGGTCACGTCGACAACAACTAGTGTCTATGGACTCTGGGTTCTGGGAAGTCCCTGGGTCTTCATCCCATTTGCGTTGCCTAAACTAATATCTTGTTCCCCCAAGCATTGATCAGAATCCAATCCTTGTTAACTTCGATATTCTGGGATTTTGATGCATACTAATACTTTTTTGAACAGGTGCGAAATGATTATGAATTCCCTAGAGTCCCTAAAAATTTGTATTCCATTTTTATCATATTATATGTATTGACGGTTCTCTAGTCTTGCAGGTTGCAGATAATCCAATCAACATGTCTGAAGCGACAACTCCTCCTAGAAGTATAGAGCTTCAAACCACCTCCACTCGGGCGACCATGAAAAATAAGGTCGAGAAGATGTTGGAAAAACTACCATTAACCTCCAAATACCCAAGTGAGGGTGTTCTTGTGGGGTCCAAGGTGGACTCCAAGCTCTAGGAAATAACAGATATAGAGCCCGGACTATGGGCTGAAATGCAGAGCTTGGTCCAAGCCATATACCAACAGAGGACCACCGGAGATGAGATGGAAAAATACATAGCTACCTCCAGAATCATCAAGGCCACAAGTTTCCCCTACTTGGTGTAAGCAATGAAACTGATACCTCAACTAGCGATGCTCTACAACGCCCCCACTTGGGTTGTTTTTATCATTGATCCCCTATCGCTACACTACCCGACGCCCATCATTAATCTGGATGTGGCTACTTTTTCTTTGGGGCTAGGGATCCCCCAATTCAAGGGAGCCATTGTTCTCTCTCAGTCCGCATCACTGAAGGAGTTTTAGGAAGCTTCCCTCCTCACCTGGCAACATCTCAATACTCACTGCTTGAAGTCCCCAAGGAGGGACTATAAAAAGATGAAGTTGGAGATTCCCTGCGGGGACTTTAAAGAATGTATTCAAGTGGGAATCATATTTTTATGCTGGCTCTTTGGAGAACCCCATGCCTGGGACTTTTTGGCATGGATGTATTAATTTCTCTACTGCATCACCACCCACAATCAAACCTTCAACTGGGTGGCTATCATCGCCAATCACGTAGACGTGTAGCTAAAGAGTGTCCTCCAGAATTCAAAATTCTACATGACATCCTATGTATTGTGGGCACTGGCCCAACATAGACCTACTTTTTAGGGTTTTCAAATAGCGGGTGTTCTCGGGAACAGGCCCAGCCAGTTGGCCTCATGGGGGCATTATCCCCAGGTTCAGTGGGAACTCAACTTCCCAAATTTTTGTAGGGTAAACGATGTGTTTGTCTACCACAACATTGACACTTACTCGGGATACTGGGTACCGATTTTCGTAGGAGGCAATGAACCTGGTAAGCACTTACAGAAATTATTTTATTCAATTCAAGTGTCAAACATATATTCAGGTGACTGACTTCTCTGGGAAACGCTACCTACTCCCTAGGTATTACAGGGATAGGATCATTCTTTTGGAGTTTTGTAGGTAGATCCTAGAGCTCCACGCATTCTTTTCCTTGAAAAAGTTTACATCTATTCCATTCCCAATGGTTTGTGGGAACTATTCTTGTAGTCTCACGGTGGCCAAAGAGTACAATGAGTTAAAGAGTCTGGGACTGGCATCATTCTACAATACTAGAAGGAATTTTGATCTAGTGGGAAAAATAAGGGAGGTACTACCCCGGGCATCCGCACCACACAATGATGATATTGAAGATTTCTGGGTAGATTTCCGGGACAATTTTGATCTCTGGGCCCGACAGCACTCTCGGATGTCTAAAGGCTTAATGAAGGCCCTCAACCTTCAGGGCTTCCCGAAAGATTTCATAGATGATGGGCCTCTGGAGGACCCATCATATAAAGAGCATTGGATCGACAAATTGGATCTCCCTTCGGTGGATTGGGGCACCCCGAAGAACCTAACAATTGAAGATGTGTGGCGCCCCATTATCGATAATAGTCATAAGTATTTTGAGTGGGTGTGTCCGAGGAGCACCCAAAAAGGCCCAATTGTACGGAGGTCTTCTTCAACCTCTAGAGCCGCTGGAAAAAGAAAAAGTAAGGGGAAGGAGAAAGAAAGTGCTCCAGCCCAAGTGCCTTCACATGGTCCACTCCCCATGATGGAGAAAATTCACGAACAAATGGAGGCGTCAAGGCTAACAAGCCAAAGAATAAGCACCCCGCTCTCCTGCATCCTCCTTACAACTCCAGTGGCATCCGCCCGCCTGATGGGATCCTCGTCGTTGGAAACACTTATGAGCAGGTAGAAATTCAGTGAGGTGGAGACAACAGTTATTCTTGATGCCGAGGCCCCATTACAAAGAAAGAAGTAGAAGGTAACCCATCCCCCAAGCATAAACACGGGCCCCGACATGCCCAATGTTCCCCTAGTGCAAGTCAGTTTGGACTCCCCTGAACTGTATGATATTTCAGAGACCTCTCCCTCGCATGATGACTTCAATGACATCTTTGGGATGGATGAGATCATGAACCTGGATGGGGAAATAGATAAGGTGGTGGAAGAAATTTCTGCCCTGGAGAAGGAAGGGACTCCCATCAAGGAAGAAATCCCAAAAAAATAAATTACCATGGAGCAGGAGATCCGAGAACTTGGAAAGGAGTCAGGACAAGAAGAGACACAAAAAGAGCCTGAATAGGAGGAAACACCAGTCCAGGGGACTGAGGCAGAATCAGGACAAGTAAATGATGAGAAATTGATGACTGGGGAAACCGAACCTACGGGATCAACCGTATCGCCAACTATCATGCTTCAAGTGCCTTTGGTTACTCCGGGTGGTCAAATGCCCTGGAGTACATTTGGCAAGGTAGTCTCAGCGGCTCAACAACCAAACATTGGCCAGACACCTCTGCCACCTCTAAAGGATATTCCAACGGGGAAGGACGTCTCGACGAATGATGCCAAAGATGAACAACAACAACAGTAGGATGAGGGGAAAAACCCCAAAAATATAAATGTTGACTCAACCAATGCTGAGAAGGATAGGGAAATCCTTGATGATACAAGTGATGCTAATACCGGTGGAGATGAGGTCTTGAACATCACGGATAAGGATTCCACCAGGATGAAAGATACTGAGGCTTCTAGAGAGCAGGAACATGAACAGGAAAAGGAGAAAGAAGCCTATGAAACTGTTGATACCGGGAATGCACCGTCGAAATCTGAAGGGGATCTTAATACTCAGGCGTTAGCAACAAAACTGCCGCAGCCACCATAATGTCTGGTGGAATCTAGAAAGAGAAAGGCCCCAGTGGCAGCGATAAGTGTTCCACTCTCCCTGGCCAAAATGATGGCTGAAAACACAGAGGCTAAGAAGCCCAAAAAGGTCTGGATAGTCCATACCATCCAGACGGGTCTGAGAGGAAGCACAGTTGCAACACCTCCCCAAGATATAGATGTGGCGACCATAAGGGCTGAAGATTATATAATCAAAGAAGTACCTCTGGGGAGGAGGGATAAGCAAGGAGAGTTAGACCTGCTAAGAGAGGCAACACGGGCAGTGGAAGCCCGGTACAATAAACAAACGCAAAAGTTGAAGGAGGAAAGAACAACGAATGAAACTCTCCTCGATATTTTAGTAGAGCTTACAGAGCCCCTGGCCGAGATCCATCCGGAAGCCTCCACTGCCGGACCATTGCTTCTGTAGGGTGACATGGATGTGATGACATGTAATTGATTGAATGTTTGATAATGTTAAGTTGAAGATAATGCAAGGCATTAAATCAATTAATGGTTTGTATTGTCATTGATGTCAACTTGATACCATCTAAACAATCACTTCAGAGAATCAATGGAACAAAGGTTATGCTTTCATCAATGCATAAAAATCAAGTATTCACTAAGTGATAGATAACACCGATGGAGTGCACACAATCGATAAAGGCAAATAAGAAAAGTCACAGTGATACCCGATGCGCAGAAGACAGTGTTGCCTAACAAAGCAAAACTATAGGATGCTCGACGAGCTAAAAATAGAATTGTCCGATGAGTAAAAAGCCAATGATGCATGACGGACAGAAATCCCAAAGCTAACTAGAGTCACACCGACGGAACTCTCATTTGTCACCGACAACTAATTGAAGAGTTGACCGACAGAACAAAGAGTTCAGAAAATGACAAAATATCTAGCTGGAAAGAGCTAAAGATAGACTTAACTGGTTGTTTTCTTTGTTTTATTCGACTAGAGTTAAGTGATTTATTTAAAGAAGATTTGTAGAGTTGGCAAGAAGATATCTAGGAGATAAATTAGGAGTTATGCTTTAAATCAAATTGGTTGGATTGTTTTTTACCCCAAGAATCAAGAACCAAGAAACAGTGAATATCATGTCTATATAAGAGACAAGCTTAATTCATTTATGAATGGGATTAAAGGGAGTGAATAGAAAGAGGATGCTAAAGAGAAACTGATGAAGAATTACTTCATACAGTCTTGATCAATCAAGCTGAAGGAGAGCTAAAGAATTCTATAGACACCGACAAACAGTGAAGCACAACATCACAGAGTAGAAAGTGTGGAGCATAAATAATTGAATTGATACATTGATTACAGAGGTAATGTACTTAAATAGATATGAAAATCTGCAATTCAAAGTTGCCTCATGAACAGGTCATAGTGTTTCAGTTTAACCATTGAAGCATCAAGTCTCTTAATGAAGTAGGACTTAACAGTCTTCTATATGTTGAGGTACATCCCAAGGAGTGCCAAAAAGGTTGATTCATGAAATTAGCATTGGACTTTCCCGATACTTATTGACAGTCTAAGAAGGAGGCTGATTCAAGGATGGTAGCAATAGATGCTCGATACTAAGTGACAACCTCTATGTATAAAATCATCTAACAAGGTCACACTTAATAGTGTGTTTGTAACCTTTAATAGGGTTGGATCCTAACAGGGCTCACTTCAGAAAAGTGAAAATTTGGGGTACCATTCCCAGTGGTGTTTCCCTTAACTGGGTTTCCACATTAAAAATTCATGTGTTATGTGTGTATGATTCATTTCTTTATTGTTTTGTATCTGACATAGTTAACACTTGGTTGATCAGTATACTTTGCTTATTTATTGAGTTTCGGTAAATAGTTATACTACTTATCGATAATCAAGGAGAATAAGGACAGACTAGGAAAACTGACAGACAGTTAATGATTATAAGTATTTCATGGCATGCATCTTGTAGGGACTTAATAATCTGAGATTTATTGATTGGTGGTTAATGTTTGAAGGATAAATTTTTTGAGGCCACTGATTCACCCCCCTCTTAGTTATTACCAACAATTGGTATTAGAGCTTGTGTGCTTAGAAAGGAAGATTTCGAAACCTAAGTCAAGATCACAAGATGAATAGATGAGATGTGCCCAAGTTGAACAAAGACAACTTTGCTTCATGGCAAAGAAGAATAAGACTCCACTTATCAAGTATTGGTAATGATGTTACTCAATTCCTAGACATTGAATATGTGTTGCCTATAGGAGTATTGATAGTAGATCAATTGAAAGAGAAGCATGAACACAACTGCATGGTGATAGAGCTTTCTTCCTGACTTTCTGATGCTAAATTTTAAGATGTCAAGGATTGCAAAACTGCAAAGAAGATGTGGGACAAACTAAAGCTTGTACATGGAGGTGATACAAATGTTCTGAGAGCCAAGGAAGAAAGCCTTAGAGGAAAATTTGATGATCTTAGAATGAAAGAAGGAGAAAACATCACATAATACAACACAAGAATAAAAGAAGTAGTCAATGCTCTACAAGGAGTTGGAGGTACACTTTAAGAGGAGACAATGGTAAGTAAAATATTAAGAACCTTACTACCTATATATTCTATTAGAGTTTCTACCATTCAAGAAATGAGAGCAGTAGCCAATAATACAATTACTTTTGAAAGTTTAATTGGTAGACTGATTTCATTTCAGATGAATAACTTTGATAATAGTGTCTTACCAATCTTAGAGTCTTCATTTAAGTCTTCTATGAGAATAAGCAAATCAAGTTATAGACACACATCTAGAAGAGATAGTGAAAGTGAAAATGAAGAAGAAGGTCTAGATGAAATAGAAGCACTTATGGCTAGAAGAATGTAAAGAGGCAAAGGTAAATAAAAAGGCAAGTTACCATTTGTATGCTTTAATTGTAAAGAGATTGGACACTTTGTTGTTCAGGATGTCCTAACAAAAGAAAAGATGACAGATCTTTTGAGAAGAAATCTGACAAAGGTGATAACAAATATTACAGAGGTTACCAACAATCAAAAAGAAGATATACCCGAGACTACAAGGACAAAGGCAAGAAGGCTAGCTACCTAGCTACTTGCATAGATGAAGATACTATCACTAAACCTGATGAAGACATCGAGATGGTATTTGTGGCTATGAAGGATGATTTAGAAGAAGATGAAAGGTATGTAGAAACTGCACTCATATCTAAGGTTATCAAGAATGACATATAGATTATAGACAGTGGCTATACTCACCACATGACCGGTGATAAAGAAAAGTTTAACACTTTTAAGTATTATAATGGTGGAACAGTAAGAATGGGTAATGATACACCTTGTCCAGTTGAAGGTAAAGGAACTATAATGCTGAATAACCTGATTAAATGTGAAAATTCTTATTGGGTAAAAGGATTGAATTATAATCTGTTGAGTGTTTCTCAGCTGAATAATTCAGGTCACAGAGTAGCATTTGAGAATAAGAAGGAAAAGATCTTCAATGAATCAAGAAAACTAATTGGTATCGGTGAACAGACTAAAGGTAACTTATTCTATCTGAATGACACTAACATCACTTACTTAATGAGTAGAAAAAAGACATATGGTTGTGGCACAAAAGATTGTGTCATGTGAATTTTGACAACATGATGAAAATAAGTAGAAGGAGAAATGTAAGAGGCTTACCGACGATGACATAGCCAGACAACATCATATGCAAGAATTGTCAAAAAGGTAAAATGACTAAGTCTAGTTTCAAAATTAAAACCCATACATCTAATGACATTCTAGAATTAGTCCATACTGATTTATGTGGACCAATGAGGACAAAGAGTTATTATG